>JAEIHY010019054.1:0-17849 GCA_018904565.1 Drosophila tsacasi
CTTCACTGCGTTGCAAACTTCTGACTAAAATTATAATACCCTGCAAGGGTATAACAAGTTGCTGGAATACTCTAGTTCGAAACTCGATAATTAACTAAGACGAATCTAAGTGCGATCGAAATGCAGATCGAATAACTTATTTATTTAATTACTTCCATGATTTGAGTTTTGTCACCAAATTGTGTTTTTTTTTTAAAGAAATCTAATGCCATATGATGTTTTAGGATTTTCGGCGCGTGACCGTTGTCGAATAAGAAACAAACTTTATGCAGAATATAAGAATTTTTGTCAGTTTTAACTCTAGTGTATGCCACAAAACCCTTGTTCCTCCCGTGTTACCCTACCCCTAAAATCTTTGACGTTTTGAATTAAAGAAGTTAATTAGGCTCCGTTTTGGTCCACACCGAGCTTCTTCATCTTAACAAACGGCAAAACAATAGATTATCAGACGAAATGAAGTAGCCATTATTGTTGTTTTTAAATTAATTCGGAATGATCGGGTGGGTATTTTTGAAAATTATAGGACTTATATATATTTCCTTTTTTTTACTTTTAAATTAAATTTATTAATTATGCACTTTATTACTTTAAGTGGTAATTTTTATAAAAAGGAAAGCCTAATAAAATGTTAAATTTGACTTTAAATTGTAGGTCAATCAGAACAAAAACAAAATGTACAGATGTATGTATGTAAGTCACGTCAAGTTACAATTTGATTATGGCTTCATACATACTGAAGGTATCTTATTTTGTTTACATCCGTTTTAAACCCAAACCTGAAAGTTAACTTACCCATTTTTACGTCAGTTTCTTGTATTCGCTTTCAGTTAAAATTGAAACATTTATATTTTTGTAAATCGCTTTGCAACTGTTTCTTTTATGCAGCGGAATTTATTAGCAGAGTTGAAGACTTTTACATGTAAATGTATGTTTGTATGTACACAGTCGCACAAACACCTCACTCCACTTGGTAAACTCAAAACTAGTTTTAGGGTGTGCACTTCTCAACAAAAGTCTGGCTTTAACTGCTTGCACTTTACTTTATATTAAAGTCCGATTATAGCCAAATACCAGCTATTATAGAACCGTTTATATGTTATTTGTTTGCGTTTTTATCTAATATCCTAGGAGCTTAACTTAAGTCGCCCAACAACAAAGAGTATCTATAAGATACTTGGAGCTGGTACTAATCGAGTACGTATTCGATTTTTTATATTTGCACATATAATCGATACTCTGATAATTGACATTAGTATTAAAATAAACAGCCTGTTTCCGCTGGTCGTGTCACGAATATCGAATAGTGGTGTTATATATTGCATTTTCAAGCGATTTGAAAGCGATTTAAAGCTGTAAGAGAGAGGGAGAGGCTCTGGTCGATCTAGATTTTTGGCCAGCGCTGGCAATGGCAAGAAGAAAGCGGGGTGCTATAAGAATACTAGTTAAATGCTGTTTTCTACATGTAGAGTCGTAACGAGGAGTTCAGAAGAGTAAGAACGAAAATTGAATTTTTTACTTTTGCCATCAACACTGCAAAAAAAAACAGCTTGCATAAATTTCACAAGGAAACACAAACTGAAACGAGACCCAAATATGAAGATTTAAAAATGAATTTGTTAAATTTAATTCCTGAATGTAAATGTAGAGACGGGGCCTCATTCTACGTTCATGACACCCACCACTAGTCGTGTGTCTTGGTTATCGCAGGCCATTCGATAGTTGTTCCAAAGAGTATGTTTTTGCTTAAACGTTGATATTAAAATTTGCGAAGAGAACTATAGACTTCCAGACTTACACCATCGGCATTTCAAATGCCGTAAGAGTTACCAAGGCTGTGCCGAACCGATCCCGATATTAGGAGTGTTCCAAGCGATGACAAGAACGTGAGAGCGGATTTAGAAACCGGCCTTCCATTTTTCGAATTTATTTCACTTGTTGTTGCACTGCAATCCAGAACTTGTTGAAAAATATTTGCTGATGTATTTTGGCGGAAAGCAGCGCATTGAATCGACGTATTAGCTTACGCAAGCAACTGGCCGGCTGCGTGTTTTCGATGACCGGCTTCTGAAAACCGTAAATCCAGAAGATTGTCAGAGAAATAATAATAATGCTTTACCTACTGCTCCTTTTTCTGATGGCCACGGCGACCTCTGCCGAGGATTCGTTGCAACGCGTACGACGGGCCGTCATTGCCGGCGAAAAAGATCCGACCCAGGCCATGCACAAAATCATTGATCTGCCCGACTGCCAGGAGCTAAAGAAGCTCTGCACGCACCAGAAGTTCACAGACAACCTGTCTATGCTGGAGTGCGCGCTTACCTTCAGCTCCAGTCAGCTGGAGGAGCTACCCGAGGGCTGCCAGCACGAGCTGTGGCTGCAGCAACGTCAGTTGCAGCTACCCACCTGGATAGAAAACAGTTTTCTTCCCGCATACTGCCCGGCGGAGCAGTCCAAGCTGGAGAGCTGTTTGAACTCCGTGAACATGTGGAGTTGCCTGGACCAGCAGCGACTGAAGTTGCCCCAAAACAACGCATGTCACCAGCATTTGCGTAGGGGCTACGAGTCTTTGGGTCAGGATTACAGCGCTGTGGATGAGTTCTACACCGCCTGCGGTTCTTTTGTGGAGGAGCGCAAGTGCGGGCGGCTGAACATCGACCACCTGCCATCGGTGCTGGCGCAGCTTGGGACGGTACAATGCCTCCAGTCGAGCGCTGAAAAGTCAAGCATTGAGCCTGTCTGCTTGAGCGCCATTAGCTCTATCGAGCTGCAGCGAGGCATGTTGGAACTTTTCCGGGTGTGTCAGAACGATCTGTCGTCTCTGTGCCCACAGGTAAGGGTATAAAACATGCAAGATTAAATGTATGAAAACGTGTCTTTCCTTTATTATTCAGGAGAAGGTCGGCACTGCTGGCGCCTTTAAATGCTTAGTTCGGCACAAAAACCATTCCACGATGACGCCGCAGTGTGCCTCTCAGATAACGCAGCGCGATCAGCAGATGGGTCGCGATTACCGAGTTTCGCATGGATTGGCCAAGGCCTGCAAGGACGATATCAAGCAGTACCACTGTCGGCGCGGCGTCTCCGAGGACAAGCACGTGCGATTGGCTCAGATCTTGCTCTGCTTGGAGTCTGTTTCCAAGAATGGAACACGGCTGGCGCCCGCATGTCTCACCGAGTTAAGTGATCACCGTCGCATGCTGATGACAGACTATCAGCTTTCACCAGAGCTTCTGAACGATTGCGCCGATGATATACCTAAGTTTTGTCCGGACGAGCACAAGGCGCAACTGGTGAATGGTGTGTCTAGTACAGGCGGCGAGATAATCCACTGCCTCCTGGAGCACGTCAAGGCCAGGCGGCAGCAGCGGCGAGTAACTGCCCAGTGCCAGCGCGGATTGGAGACGTTGATCAAGGTGAGCGACGCCGGTGAGGATTGGCGTGTAGATCCAGTGCTCAGACGAGCCTGCAAACCAGTTGTGGATCTGGCCTGCAAGGATGTGGAAGGCGGTGAAGCGCGCGTCATGAGTTGCCTTGTAGAGCACATCGGAACCCCAGTTATGCTCCCGGACTGCGAGCAGGCACTCCTCATTATCGAGTACTTTGTGGCCAGAGATTTCAAGCTGGATCCGCAGCTGTACAAGCACTGTCGCGATGACGCAGTGAAATACTGCCGAGCCAAAAGGCAGTGGGATGACGTGCAGAACTTGCAAATGGATCCGGATAGAGGGCCTATGATACTGCCCTGCCTGCATCGCATGGCCTTCAGCGAGGATGAGCACCAGACATTACGAAAGGACTGTTTCAAGGAGGTCAAGCGGGTGATGCGTCAGAGGGCTATATCCATGGACCTTATACCAGAAGTTGAGGATTACTGTCTGAACGATCTTTCGTTGTTCTGCGCAGACCGCACGGAAAAGGGCAGCGAAATGGAGTGTCTGCAAAAGAACATGGACCAGCTGCAGGCGGAGTGCAAGACGGTTGTGGTTAAGTACACGGAGGAAGAGGCGGCCCATGTTGAACTTAACCCCGTCATAATGACTGTCTGTGGCGAGGCCATGCAGCAGCACTGCTCAGACATCCTCAAGAGTGGAAGGGATAATGGTAAGGACAAGAAAACAAATTGAAATGTAAAACCCTGAGAAGCCAGAATTGATACACCAATTTTACTTTATTCGTCACCAGGCGACATGATGGACTGTCTTATCGCGCACAAAAACGATGCCGATCTGCGCAAGGACCTCCGTTGCCGAGCTGCAATCGAACACTTTCAGATTATCTCACTGAAAAACTTCCATTTCACCACCAAGTTCAAGGAAGCGTGTCGACCGTTCGTGCAGCGTTTTTGCTCCTCCAGCGCCACTAAGAACGAAGTGGTGGCTTGCCTCAGCGAGGTAATGAGAAACGATACAATCAAGGCGCAACGTCATCAGATACCCAAGGAGTGCCGCCACCAGGTGAAGGCACAGCTCTACCAGCAGCGCGAGAGCATGCAGCTGGATCCTAAGCTGGCCAATGCTTGCAAGCGTGAGCTGGAGCAGTTTTGTGAGGACCAAAAGGGACCCGGTCAGGTGAATGAAAAAGCAAGTTGTCATACTCTCATCCCTAACACCACATTTTCGCCTTAACACAAGAACACTGCTTTACACGTCTTCACTCAAGCATGTTAAAAAAACAGTCCTTGACTTTCCAAGCAATCCTATTTAACCCACAAAGCACAGAGCATCCTTAGTCCCACATCACAAACCTCTACCCTCAACTCAATCAATTCGTCGCGGCTTTTCCCACATAGAACCATTCTGCTTCACAAACCCAAGCCAACACATCAGACATCTTAATTGATAAATATAATGTATGTATATAAAGCATTTTAGATCTTTACGCTCGCTTGACGGCCTAGTTTGGTTCCACAGAAAGTGGTCGTAAAGCGAAATGCCGTATAACGAATCAAAAATTTTAATACAAATTCATACAAATAAATTCTATGGGTTCATCTCGAAAAATTCTGTAGTTATATTCTTTAATTAAAAATTAATTTTATCCTTTTGTTTTACTAAAATTAAATTTAAAAAACCTAAAAAAACATGTCGTGACAAGATTTTGGCCGTTATAGCGAAACATTTTAGGCCGTAAAGCGATAACGCGCCATAATTGAAGAGAGCCGTTATAGCGAAAAGCCACATAAAAAGCGGCCGTATAGCGTATTATACAAAATCAGTACAAATTCATGCGTCACTTCCTAATGCTTTTAATTGCTAACACCACAAGTTAAATTTAAAAATCTATAAAAAATAAAAAATAAATCTTTTGTATTTCAGGCGCTCGAGTGCCTAGTGAGGAAGACGACCAGTTTGGGCAAGCCTTGTCACCATGCCATTTTCTTAGTCAAAAAATCGGAGTTGGGCGACAGCGGTACCGACTACACGCTCCTTAACACATGCAAGGATATGATCTATAAATTCTGCCCCAAAATTGATTCGGTTAAGCTACTAGACTGCCTCAAGACGTACAAAGATGACACACAGTTCGACCAGCGGTGTCACCTTGTTGTAGTCAACCGCATGATCGAGCAAAACACAGATTTCCGGTTCAATCCTTCGCTGCAGAGCGCCTGTGGCAAGAACATTGACCGGTATTGCTCAAACATTGTAGCCAGCGCCTTGCCCAACGAAGAGCTCAATGGAAAGGTAAGTTTAAATAAATTTTAAATCTTATAAATTATTTCTGTTAAGCAAGGTTCAACAAATTATTTTAAACTCCCTGTAGCTTTTTGTTACAACGGCAAAAAGGATGAAATTAATATTAAAAAGATATAAACTTAGTATTAATATTTCAATTTATTTGGAGCAGATGTTTCTCTATTTTCCTTAAACTATATATGTACATGTTAAGTTGAGCAGCCTCTTAAAACTCCCCATCTCGCAGTAATCTGTCATTGTCAGGATCATCAATCGCAGCCGTCAGAGTTTCCAACAAATCGTCACCTATAGTTACATTTAAATTGAGTTTATTATATGGACCACTTTGACTTGTCATGGGACTAAGTCCCTTAGGCACGCCGTCGATCGCGAAGGATGTCCATAACTCCACCATTTTCTGGGACATCAGTGTGTCTTGTCCTTTAAGGGGGTGGGTAGCGAACAGATAGATGTTGTCATTGGAGTGGTGAACTCCTCCATTGAATGGGTAGTGGGAGTTGCCAAACTCGTAACCAAAACGAGTGAATTCCCCTTCGTACTCGAAACTATACACGTAGACCGGCGTCGTAGGCTGTTGGGCAAGGATTTTGCCGGCTAGAGCTATCACTGGGGACTTCATGTAGATTGTCGAGGTGAGCTGTATGAATTTATGTTTCAGATTCCGTTAGAAATATGTTTATTCATAAGAATTTTCAATTTATATTTTTCTTCAACTCACATCAAAGTACGAAGGCACAGCAAGTTTGTGGTCATTACTATTAAGAATTGCGGGCTTGAAAAGCATTTTATTTAGTAAATTTTCTGTGAGTCCTGTCTTATCGTCAATTAACAGGTTATTGATGCCCTGGGAAATCTGGTGTACGCTCAATAAACTTACATTAGATACCTTGGCGACCAGAGCATCGTAAAAGCCTAAAAAATTCAGCAAATATTTGAATAAAAATTGTATACAATTTAAGCCTTAAAATAATATTGACGATTGCACCTTTCACTCCAAAAAATTGCTGGTATAATTTGGTAAGGAATACAATTACCCAAAAATAGGGTTTTTAGATTAAGGATTTTAAGAAATATAGTATTTTTGTGTTTAAGTGTTCTTTTGAATATACTTTTATTATACTTTCCTAAGGAGTTTGTCACCTTCGATGCTTTGATTTTGTATCACTTTTTACGAAGTGTTTTTACAGTGTGAAAGTCAATGATACTTAAGTTTCTAGTAATTATTAGTTTAAAGACAGTCACCGGCATCTACTGCTCCTTCGTTGTAAAATAAATATTTTATTTCTTCCCTAGAATCTTTTTCACGGCGCTTAAAAAAAATAGATAACTGAGGAAAACTTAATTCAAATAACTGGAAGTGTATTTAAAATGGAACTTACTTGCCAGTACGAAGGATCCATCATGTTCTGTAAATCCTGTTAATAGAGGAATCTTCCTTTGATAGTTCGTTATCAATTCACTGGGATGCTGTGGCAGGATTCCTTGTAAATCACACATAACTGGCGAAAAAGTCTCCGTTGTCGTGGCTTTCAATATATCCGAAACATTAGCGTGTCGTAAACATTTAAAGATCTGATCATTTTCGTCACAGTAAAGGCAACCCAACTGGCTACAGATTCGTCGAGCCTGCCCCAGTGGGTCCTTGTTAATTGCCCAATGGGCTAAAATTGAACCAGATTGCACAATTGCTTGCTGGAACAGATTCTCTCCAGTTTTGGGACTCAACAGCAAAGTGCTGGCTACTCCGGCTCCAGCGCTTTGGCCAAAAATGGTTACTTTCTTTGGGTTGCCACCAAACCGATTTATATGCTGTTGCACCCACTCAAGGCCCATTAGAATATCTGCAATGGGTGCATTTCCGGGAAACTCTTTTGTGTAGGTCGACAACCAGCCCAAAGCTCCCACCCTGTAATGAGGTACAACTAGAACTATATCCTTCTCCAAAAGATAGTTGGGTGGATGATCTTCGGCGGAGCCATTGTAGTAGCCTCCGCCATAGATGTAGAACATCACAGAGTGGTTGGCGGTAAGCTGTAATGGCAGATACAAAATGTTGGCTAACGAGTTGCAGTGCATATATCTGATTTGCTGGTAAATTAATAATTTAATACTTACGCAGCAAACCTATCTTTAAATCTATAATATTTCCTAATTACACAATCATGCTGACATACTCACATTTTTTGTATAGACTGACAGGTTAAGGCAATCTTCTAGTTCAGCATCAGACAACTGGCCATCCAGATTGGTTATCACCGGGCAACGTTGTCCAAAGTTCAATGCGCTGATGGTGTGCGTCCAGGGGGATCGGGCCACAGGTGGCTATCATTGCCCAGAATAGAGAGTAGAAGGTTTTAAATCCGTCATAGACCCACTTATCAGCTAAGACGACGTAGTTCACAAAAGCAATTAAAGCTATAAAATTGAAGTTTCCAGATTATATAAAATAATATTTCATGGTAGATGCATACACCTTTTATTTCATATTAGATGTATACACTTTTAATTTTAATAAAATAAGTGATTCTGAAATGAGCTATTCTATTCACAAGCATGACTGAAGTTGTGAAATTATATTTATTTACTATATATTACACTCAGTTACTTTCTTCTGTTTCGGGACCGAACTTCGCACAGCCCTGTACTTGACTTACCAAAAAACGCAGCTCCTCTACTGGTGGCTCGGCATAGGGAATGCCACGGAATTGCATAAAGGTCTGATCTGTCCAAGCGGTTCTCCCGAAATTTCCGAGAACTTTCCCCTGGTTGTTGGATAAATCCACAGTCACCGTTTGTGTAACTGCTTCTGCTCCGCCGTAGTTGCCGGTGAGAGAAATCACCAGAACAGCGGTTAGTGCAGCAGCCACCACACTGCACAGCGTCAACATAACGTATACGCCGCGTCTACGCATAGCACTGGACTGATTTCGACTTTGAACGAGAGCGAGAACCAAATGATTGTTTAGCGAATGGACGGCATGATTGAGGAAAGCGTCTCACGGTGACGTGACTGACACTTCTTTGCTTAGGTACAGTGAGGGACAGAAGAATAGAAATAGAAAATGAGTGATTCAAAATGTAAATGGCTGAAGCGTCGTTGTCTTAGCAGATATTTTCTCAAATTAAAATATTTTCACAGTATTTGGTAAACATGCAGCTTTACAGTACTCCCAAGATAGTGTCCTTTTTTAACTACTGGAATTGTGGACCGTACAGAGAAATTGTATCGGGCACTGGCCAAAATATGCAATGCAAACGACAAAATTGTGAAAAAGTAAATAAAAAACAACTGATCCTAGAGTCTCAGATGGCCAAGGAGAGACTTTAAACTTGGGCTGCGTGCCCTTACCAGGAATTTGTTTTCTGCAAGCAGTATAAGCAGTATATATATATCTAGCGACTGCTATATTATATATATTTCCATCACTGTATGTATTCATGCTGGAAAGAATTCCTAATCTTGATTGTTTTCTTATCTGCATAACGTAATTTAATTCAATTCTTGTCAATTCAACAGGCCTTTAATAAAAGATTAAATTGCAGGTCGGGACAATTAATTTACAATCTCAATTTTTCTTATAATAATTTGTTAGCTTAATTAGCTTTTAAACCGTGATTTAGTGATCGTTTCTTTTCAGTTTTGTTTGAACTTGTTGATAATTTTTAATGTATTGCATTAAAGTTCTTGTTGTCAGAACCCTTCAGGTATATAGAAAACGAACCTCTTGATTGGAAATATATTTGTATTCGTTAATTATTATTATATTGATTGAACCTTCAATTAAAAGTTTATTTGTTCGTTTGCTTTCAGGTTATTATATTGATTGAACCTTCAATTAAAATGTTATTTGTTCATTTGCTTTCAGGTTATTCGCTGTCTTAAAGACAAGTTCCGGCAATCGGCGCTAGACGAGCCATGCGCTCAAGAAATGATAAAGATCTTGCAGGATCAGGCCCTTAATTACAAACTGAATCCATTGCTACAATTTTTCTGCAAGTCGGAGATCCAGGAACTGTGTAAGGCCAACATGGAAGCCGACGAGCACGGTCAGGTGGCAGAGTGCTTAAAGACGGCCTTTTTGCAAAAACAGATAATCAATAGAGAGTGCCAGATGGAGGTCGCTACACTAATCGCCGAAGCTAAGGCTGACATCCATGTCGATCCCATTCTGGAGAATGCCTGCATTGTCGACTTACTCCGGTACTGCTCCAAAGTGGCAGCCGGCAACGGACGAAGTGAGTTGCTCTGAAATCTACATTTTAATGGTTTATTTATATTGATTTTCTTTTATAAATTTTCTAAATTCTAAATATTGCAGAGCTAAGCTGCCTAAGAACTCTTTTGAAAGACACTCCCAACTCGCTTGAGGCGGACTGCCGCGAGAAGTTGGAGAGGCGCATCGAAATGTTCCACAATGCGGACGATACGCTAGCTCTGCCGCCGGAGGATGTGCAGCAGCTCGTTCAGCAGGTGGTCGCATCGCCGGCACGCAAATTCTTCCTTGTGATACTGATGACCGCAACGGGAATGGTCTTCCTCATCGGCATCTTTTTGGGAAGGGCCACCAAACGTGCAATGGGTTTAAAAAATAAATAATAACAATAATAGTCTTAGTAAGTAATTGCTGTGTGTAACCGGAGTGTGCGTGTCTGTGAGCTTGTAAGCTTGTTGCTTTTCCATTAGCCTAACCCATGACCCGGATTTGATCATCCCCTGTCCTCCCGCCACCGTCCTTTCACTATGCCTGCCTTTTGAATATTTTTATAAGCAATTCGTGGCCTAATCGTGTATAAGACCAAAAAATAAGCGGAAAACAATATGATTAAATATGCTAGTTCCATTCTTAGGGCTTTTTCTTGTGTTATAATTCTTTTTATAAAAATATCCCTGTATATTAAATAGTATTTTTGTAAACAATCAACAGGTGTGTTTCATTCGGGGAATGCACACAAACAAACGTAAAAACAAACAACGAAATAAATCTTCATACAAAATTTAATAATTAAGCAATCGTACGCCTTATGTTTTTAGTAGGATTTGCATATTTAATTACTGGTAATTCTATATAATATTAAACATATATTTTGGATCCTTTGTTTCTCTGCGGCTCAACAAGTAGCTTGGTATTTTATTGCGCAGTATATTTTTTTGAGACGGTTGGTATATTTCCAATTCGACTGAATTATTGAAAATATCTACAAACTGTTACGTTACGAATTCTGTACCTAGAAATATACCTATATATATATGGCGTTTAGAATTCTGTGTGAAAAGAGTTAAATTTGTAACAAAAAATAATTCCTATCATACTTTTTATTTTGATTACATGGTTAAAGGTGTTGCTGGCTTTTTAGTAAATCGACCGATTTATCTCGGAGTCGCTGGCGACTAAATTATCGTATAAGCGTTTGTATAGGAACAGTTGTTTCAGCTGCCGATATTGTTAGTAAATTATTTATTTGAAGTCCCATTACGATTGTCTTTACGTCAAGGTATTACGTTTTTGATCATGTTACGAAAACATCGCTTCACGTTTGAATGCAAGTGTGACCAGCTACTGCGCAAGGGAAAACTGTCTTATTTTCTGACATAATTATAATCGGAAAGCCATTGTTTCATTTTTCCTTGCCAAATTTCTGCAACCTTGTGCTCTGTGCACAGCACCATTGATAGCGACAAAAACAATCGATAGTGGCTCAGAAAGGTACAAATTCGATACCTCGATATTACCATCGATAGTTGCCTAGCTCTAATCGGAAAGCCATTGTTCGAAACGTGTCTAAAAATATTGCAAAAAATCGTCAAAAGTGTACAATTGCTGTGCCCCGAAGAGTGATGGTGATGCCTTAAAAGTTTAAGAATGGTGATGGCTGAGTTCCTATAAGAATTAGCAAAGAGCCAAGTAAGCAGACCAATTCATTCACATTCCTACACACCAACACAGACGCACCGAAAACGGGTTCTATTAAATAGCTAACGTAGCAGAAGTACGCACAGTCTCGGTCAAGATAAAAGCAGAGCAACATGATTTTAATCCCACTTTGAGAAATTTGGTGAATACAAATTCATATTACTCGTACATGCTTTTGGAACCGTTACAGAGACGGGGAATATTCAATTTATTTTAGTTATCAATTACAAAAATAATTCAAATCTAGCCGTTATCTAAAAAATATGTATTACAAAAAATAATACCCTGTTATTACTTGTTTTTACAAAGCTTACGACTATTAGTACGCCGGGTGCTGTACATACAATGGACGGCGTTAAGGTTGAGGCGTTCATCAAAAGCGAAGGTAAGTCCGCACGTCCAGTCGCGGTCGAGTCAATGCACCTTGGAACCCAGTCTGACATTGCCGTTGCCCTCTAACCTTGCAGAAAACCGAGGAGCGATGCCTCTGATTGGAAATAGCAGTGCCTCGGGCGGCGCTTCTACAGTGGGCAGCGGTGGAGGAGCCGTGGGAATCGGAGCATCCGCCACGTTGAGCGTGGAACTGTGTCTGGTGTGCGGAGACCGCGCCTCCGGGCGGCACTACGGGGCCATTAGCTGCGAGGGTTGCAAGGGCTTCTTCAAACGCTCGATACGCAAGCAGCTGGGCTACCAATGTCGCGGAGCAATGAACTGTGAGGTGACAAAACACCATCGGAACCGGTGCCAGTTCTGCAGGCTGCAGAAGTGCCTGGCCAGCGGCATGCGAAGTGATTGTAATTTTCGTTTAAGTCGTCGTCTCAAGCAATTAACCAATCTTTGGCTCAGCCAGAGTGTACGTGCTCCATCAGCGAAAATCCCTGAATTTTAAGTCGACGGATATTCATTTAAGGGGAGGTACTAAGTTCAGTAAATCAGTAAATTCTATATAAACAGTACACAAAAAAACAAAGTTTTTGTCGATCGAATGTCACCAAACCCATTAAATTATTTTCGTTTTAGTAGATCGATTTAACTTTTTTAAATTTAATTATTTCTCCGTAATGAAATTCATGCGAAGCCTTTAAACTTTATAAATGTCGCTGATCGAAAGACCTACTTGTTGCAACGGCAGCTTCACCTTACCTGGATATCCACTACAATTACTTGCTCATCATATTGTATCTGCAACTGCGGGGGCACAAAAGACTTCCCAACTAGCACACACACATACACGCTAACCCACTCACATCCGCACCCTCACTCTCACCCCGCCTGAAATGAATCATCGAACCGCATCGCATCGCAATTCTACATACTTCTTGCTCTAATTAATTGCTTTCTGTTCTTGGCCACAAACATTTCTTTGATTTGCAGCTGTGCAGCACGAGAGGAAGCCGATTGTGGACAGAAAGGAGGGAATCATTAACGCTGCGGCAGGTGGCTCATCCGCTTCTGGTGGGGGAGGAGGCTCCTCCACTTACCTATCCGGAAAAGCAGGCTATCATCCGGGTGGGCGTGGTAAGGGGCACAGTGTTAAGGCCGAGGCCGCTGCCACGCCCCCTGTGCAGAGCGCCCCAGCCACGCCGTTCAATTTGAACGAGAATTTGTTTCCAATGGGCCTGAACTTTGCCGAACTAACGCAGACCCTAAGTGAGTTGAACTTAAAACAGTTATTTCGCATAGCAAAATTGCCAAACATTTAGAGTTACGAACTAACTAAACAAATAATTACGCTAATATCCAATGAAAGGATTTTGTTATTATTGTGTCATTATTATGATTTTAGACAGAAGTTTGCAACACATTGAATGATAAACAGCCAAGTCGCTCTAGTCATATCCATTTCTACGCAAACTAGTCTCCCAATCCAAGAACTTTTTAGATGAATGCTTGCAAATAGATAGAACCATCATATCTTAATGTTTAGTGTAAATGTTTCAGTTTTCAACTCGAAAAGAACTACATATATAAATATATTTTACTCTTTGCAATACATTCCTGGAAAAGGGTTGTTTTCGTAAGCTAACTCACTAAAATTAATTCATCAGTTTATAAAGCCTAGGTTACGTATGTCGACTTAAGTTGTGTGCATCGATCTTGTTTCTACTTAATTTTCCTTTATTTTCCAGTGTTTGCTACACAACAGCAACAACAGCAGCAGCAGAGCGGCACCTATTCCCCAGATCTTCCTAAGGTAGATCCCGAGGACGACGAAGATGACTCGATGGACAACAGCAGCACGCTGTGCCTGCAGATCTTGGCCAACAGCGCTAGCAACAATAATTCGCAGCACCTGAATTTCAATGCTGGCGGAGAGGCACCGACGACCACACTGCCCACAACCTCGACTATGGGCCTCATCCAGAGCTCGATGGACATGCGGGTTATCCACAAGGGACTACAGGTGCTGCAGCCTATCCAGAATCAATTGGAAAAGAGTGGGAATCTAAGTTTGAAGCCCGAATGCGAATCAGAGGCGGAGGACAGCGGAACCGAGGATGCTGCCGATGGTGAATTGGAGCACATGGACCTGGATTTTGAGTGCACCAGCGCACCAGCGAATCGAGGCACCAGCGCGACCGATTTTGTGGTTAACGAAATGGTATTTGAGCAGGATCTACTTACTGAAGCCCAGTGCGCCTTTAATGTTCAACCCCCGACATTGGTTCACTCGTACTTGAACATCCACTATGTGTGTGAAACGGGCTCACGGATTATTTTCCTTACTATCCACACCCTTCGCAAAGTACCGGTGTTTGATCAACTGGACGCTCATAGTCAGGTAAAACTGTTGCGAGGTGCCTGGCCAGCTCTGATGGCTGTAGCGTTGGCTCAATGCCAGGGCCAGTTGTCGGTGCCCACTATTATTGGACAGTTTATACAGAGCACTCGACAATTGGCAGATATTGATAAGATCGAGCCTCTTAAGATCTCCAAGATGGCCAATCTTACGCGCACCATACACGACTTTGTTCAGGAACTGCAATCACTGGAAGCCACCGATGTGGAGTTCGGACTTATGCGACTAATCCTGCTCTTTAATCCCTCCCTGCTGCAACAGCGCAAAGAGCGTCAGCTGAGGGGATACGTCAGAAAAGTTCAACTCAAAGCCTTATCCAATTTACGGCGACAGGGTGGAAACGGTGGTGTAGCAGAGGAGCGCTTCAATGCCCTGGTGGCCAGACTTCTACCACTGAGCAGCCTGGATGCGGAGGCCATGGAGGAAATGTTCTTCGCCAACTTGGTGGGGCAGATGCAGATGGATGCCCTGATTCCGTTTATACTGATGACTAGCAATACTAGTGGGCTGTAGTTAAAGAAAGAATTAAGAATTTGGGGGGCGGGCAATGAAGCTGCGCCACGCCCACAAGTAAGACTGAAGATGGACCAAGTGCGGGCAATACACGTAGAAATTAGGAAATTCCCCATCATAATCTATATACAATATAATATTTTATCAGACAATATTCAAACGAATAAGCCGTAAGCTTATTGTTTTTCGCATTATAATTAAATGAAATCAATTTACAAAATGAAATAAAATATGTTTTTAAATGTTTACAAAATTGAATTGTTATGCATTAATCAAGACAAATTTGCATACGGCTAAAACAAAATGCAGCAGAATGGAGGAGACCAGTTCCAATCACATAAGAAAAGTAAAATATAAATATATTTTTTTATTTCGACAGTTTTTAATAAAATATATGATCATTGATAACCATACGTTAGCTTATAGCATAGTTGAATGCCTTTTAAAAATGCAATCTTTAATCTTTACAACTTAAACCAATCCTAAATAGACGTTATTGAGCTTCTACCTCATCCGGTATCTTTCTCGGGGGCTTGTGCTGCTGGTGAACCTCATCGTTTAGACCCTCACGATTTCTGGCAATCTCAATTGCTAGAAACTGAACGCGAAACACGAAGATGGAGTTGTCCGGCGAGAATTCTTTAGTTGCATCCGCACGCATCAAAGTACCATACGAGTAGTCGTCCATTTTGTTAAACTTCTCGGCAAACTGCCGCCACTTGAGCTTCTCCACGGCGGATTTTAAGTTTTCATCGGTCAACTGGCCCACTTTAAGGTCCGGAAAATCCTGACGGAAGGTAGCATATATCTGGTCGTCGTATGGCGTAAGCCTCAGTTGGGAGGGATGGACGCTGGTCAGCAGCTGCGGTAGCACAAAACATCAATTAACAAACGATACCCATACCCTACAAGATTATATGCATCTCACATTGAAGTGAACCTCTGCGTGTTCCAGAGCTTTCGCAGCCCACATTTCCTCCACTAAGGAGTCATTACCAAATTCATCTGCTGGGCGCGAAAGCAGCGATGCTCCTTGCTGAAATATGTATATGAACACAGTAGGCAAACGGCAGAGCTCTTCAATTGATACAAACTTACCATCATCTCCATATTTAAGTTCAGTGAAGTTCAGAAACTTTAAAACATCAGCACGTTTCTTTATTTATCGACTGTGTGACCAACCACTACTTATTAAACAATAATCGTACATTCTTTATAATAGTCAAAATTCACTACGGTCTCACTCATGCAGTGATGATGGAATTAAAGAGAAAAAAAACGATTTTTAGCAAATAATTTTGTTTATGTTTTTCATCATTTCAAACATATATTATAATAAATAATATAATTATTTTAAATAAATATATTATAAATAAATTCACAAAAGAATAATATATGTATAGATATGTTTACATTAGTGATTTTATTATTTAATATGTCTTTAATAATTCAGCCTTTATCGGATGGATAACACAGGGCACCAACATTTCGGAACCATGAACCGGATTATGGGGTTCCGAAAGTTTTCGATGCAGTGGCAGAAATTTTTTTTATTTTTTTCGACACATTGTATATGCCACCATTCAAACATAAAAAGATTATGATACAAACATTTGCGCTACAAGCGCATGATGCAGCGCAATTCCAAGTGATATACATAACTGTGCAGAATCGTGAAGAGCAATTTGATAATATTCCAAGTAAAAGACTTGCTGCGATAAATTTATATATGAGGATTTAGGAAGATGTGATTTACATCACTATTTCCTAGCAACTGATCATGAAATTTTAAACTTAATGTTTGGCAAAAGGGAGCCAATACTCCCTATGCTTTGGGATGCAAGGCATGCCAAAAAAGTTTTAACTGAAGAAATTTATGAGCATGCAGTAAGTATTATTTTAAGTGATATATATACTTTCTACAGCAGAGAGGAATTTTTGAAACAATTAGAATCAGAGTACACTGATACTCATTTAAAGAGATCTACTTACGCAGTAAAAGCAATAAATTAACAAATTAATACAATGGAAATAATAATAAAAAAATTTTCAATATTTGCCCAAAAGCCAATTCATTTAAAGCTACCTATGCAAATAACGACCTCTTAGAGGCCAGTGGATTAAAATGGAAAAATAATTTAAAATCGGAGTTTGAAGAGTTAGATGTCAATATCAATTACATTAATAAGCATGGCACCGAACTCTACGCCCGAATTATCGGCGTACTATCCATGTTCGAGATACGGATTGAGTAATAACTTCCTAGTGCAAGATACTAGTATATTAGTTAAATAGCTCTAAATTAATTAATTAACTCTAAATAACTAGTACAAGATATTAGTTAACTCTAAATAACTAGAACAATATATTAGTTAAATATATATTAATTATATATTTTTAAAAAATTAAATAGTGGAGTAGGCCTACAGGTGATACCACTTTAAAGAAAAACGCCCTATCACTCTACCTCAATGGTGGTGCGGAAAAGAGTGAATAATATTTATTTGTTAATATTATTATTTATCTTCACAATTTTGTCCAATATGTGAGGTATCCCTCACAAACACATGTATATTTTTGTAAATAGTTAGTTAAGTTTAGTATTTAAGTTAGTATTAATAGTTAGGAGTTAGGCAAAACCACGGCAACGACAAAACCGCGGCAACATCAAACATCAAGGCAACGACAAAATCAAGGCAACAACAACATCACGGCAAGTTCGACATCGAACCGCAACATGGGACAGCAAAAGCAGCAGAGCACAGTGCTGCCATAATTTTTGTACAACTTTTTTGTAACTGGAAGGCAAGAAGAAAAAAGCTGAAAAATTGAAAAAAAAAAAACAAAAAAAAAACTGTTTTTATATATTATATTTTTTTTTATTTATTCATAGGATATTCATTAATTCATCCAACTCTTGCTCCTCCT
>JAEIHY010019057.1:0-15063 GCA_018904565.1 Drosophila tsacasi
TTGGTGAAGAGAATGAGGTCCGTCTTGTCCGCGTTGATACTGAGTCCTACCTTCTTTGCCGACTCACATATCTCCGTGAGAGTTGATTCTGCTGAATCTAGACTGTCAGGTTGTTTAATGCTCTGTATATGTCTACAAGCACTCTAAAGCATACTCCTTATTAGTGCAGTGCCGTCTCCATTGATTTCCCTATTGTGTAAACATGCTGCTTAGCTGACAGCAGTCTTCCCACATCGTTTCTGAAGTATACATATGTCCAGCAGCTTTTCTAGCGTCTTTAGTAAAAAAGAGGTGCGGCTAATCGGCACTTCGCTGCTATTGGCAGAAAGACAATCCGAGAGGTCCTCCATTGGAGGACCCCTCGCGTAGGCAAGCTGGGTGATCACCTCTTTGGTCACCTGTAGCATGACTAGGAATATTCCATCTAGTCCCGGTGCTTTTATTCCCGCAAAGGATTCTATAACCCATTGTATTCTTCTAGGGGAAATTAGATTTTTTTATAAATATGTTATTCTACAGTTACAAGGTCCTGGTGCTTGTTGGCATCGGTTACCTCAGTGCATCCTGGGAAGTGAGCATGCATTAGTGCTGTCCACTGTCCACATCGCGTTTCAGCTGACTCTGTATGGTAGGTTGGTAGCAACTTCCGGAGTCCAGCTCAATATGTCGAGCATGCTGCGCGTTGCGCATCTATTAATTTCTTGGCGATGGTCTCTACGGACTTTTATATGTCTTCCGCGGATTTTACTAAGCTCGGACCATTCGCGAGTCTTGTCATGATTGTCCCCTTAAACTTTCCACAGTTACGGGGATTCCTGAACACAGAAGGGATTTGGGATATTGGTCGAATTCATAATGGAATTGTATGGTCTCTCCATTCTCATACCCTCCATACTCTCCTCCATACTTCTCATACTTTCCACTCTCATATCACAGTACATTGTTTCTACGAGTGTTAAGTCTAGCACGTTTGAGGAGGTGGGACCTACGAAGGTGTGCTCCTCCCCCACCTTTGCTATACATAAGATAGTATTTTGGACGTTGATGCACTAAAAATATCTAATAGAATCTAGAGTGAACATGAACTTCGCAATCCGACTAAGGTATTAGTGGAATAGGTACATTGAAATTGAAAAATAATAATTAAAATCCTATTTTAGTTTTGTCCTGGCTATGCTTGCTGCGAGCACTGGAAATGATGGAGCTATTGATCGGGATCGCCAGAGGCTTCAGGAACTCCAGGCTCTGAGCGAGCGGAACAGTAATCCCAATGCCCAGGTGGAAATCATCTACGAAACCATTGAAATCTACTACAAATATAGGGGGCAAGACGAATCGGATGCCGCAAAGGAAACTGACTTAAATTATTGGAATTCCAGTCCAATTTTGATGTAGTGGAAGGTGTGATAAGGTGTGGCTTTGGAAACTGGGTATGGACCATTGTTAAAAAACTCATCAGCTGTCTTCTGGACGAACTTTTAGGAAAACTATCTAGATAAAAAAAAATAAATAAAACAGATATAACAAATATTGATATTATATTGAAATTATAGTTTATGTATTTGTTTTCTTAAAACCTGTATGATGCGATTGTGAAATGAATATATAAATATTAGGCAAATTGCCATCACTTCGGTAGACGGCTTTTCGCATTTGATTTAAATTTGATAAAACAAGAAAGAATGCTGATCGACGCATCCAAATAGCTTTTATTTTCGTATACATTAGCACAGGTTGAAAAAGGGTCCAGTTTGGTAAGCTTCAACTGTCAACATATCGACCTAGCCCTTGAACTCAGTTCATCGCTAACTTGAACTGTCTTTTTTATACCCGTTATACCGTCGTAAGCTGATTTTCAATTCTGCGTATAAATTATTATTATTTTAAATATAGTAGTTTCCTTGCGCACACTCTTGGTAATTATCGTCACTACGTGGAAGGCAATCCACAGTGGTAATATCTTGCAAGGGTATTAAAATGAGACAGAAATAATTTCTCTTGATCAAAAATACTACATGCAGCGGGTGCAAAGTACTATACTCCTACATAATGTAACATTATTGAAATCATTTTTTTTTTTCAATTCTAATTTCTGCCCATATTTTAAAAAGGTTGGCACGGGAAAACAAATTCTGACAATTAAGTATAAATTGTCAAGTTATTTGCACTTTTATATAATAAAAGCTGTATTGTTTATAAAAACTTATGTGGAAAAATTCTCCATGGGGGGGGGGGGGGCGGGGGGTGGTTACAACCCCCAAAACCCCCCGTGCGGACGGGCCTGCATTATTGCATTATTTCTGAGAATAAAAATGTCTTTACTTGGAAATTTATAGCGATAGGTTTAGTTATTCTAAATAACTAAATGCAGTTTGCGTTAATGTAAATAATTCAGAAAATATTTATTTTTACATCTTGTAATACAAAATATATATTTACATCACCAAGCATATCTGACTCTCATTACTTCACTGTTTCAAACTCGAGTTGTATACATATGTTTTTCCTTTCGCTTTTAAATGTTTCACCGAGTTAGCCTTTTCGTTTCGTATGTCGCACAAACATTATCAAGTAAGCCATAATAAATGATAAGATACTATACATATGTACTTCCGGTCTGTTTAGCAATTGATGTCGCAAATACAAAAACCCCATAAAACCAATCAGAAAT
Source organism: Drosophila tsacasi (assembly GCA_018904565.1). NCBI lineage: Eukaryota > Metazoa > Arthropoda > Insecta > Diptera > Drosophilidae > Drosophila > Drosophila tsacasi. The sequence goes on from JAEIHY010019057.1 coordinate 2,672, forward strand.
CGATGTTGGATATTGATAAATCTGGCTATTTAGTTATTTTATGAATCACACGGGAAATGACTCCCATAACTCTCATGTGGGTATCTATCTATACTATCAATCTCGATTGAGAATTACAATAAAAATAATACTACGTAGGATGATGATCATATGTAATCTCCGAAGATGTACTTAGAGGTGAGGGTGCTGGTGACAGATGGTATCTGGGCGTTCCTGTAAAAAGTACTGCATTATTCCTTGTTATTGGTAAATATTCATTATCAGAACTCACTTGGTTAATGACTTGACCACACGTCGCACACTCGTCATTATGGCATCAATGTCGGACGTTTTACCAGACTTATCAAGAGCCTCGCACAGCGTCTGGATGAAGGGGGTGCCGTCCTCCGTGCGGAAGGAAACGTAGCCTTCATAAGTGCTGTAACACTTAAGGATTTCGTTGGGGGACCCGTTGGGCTGGGAGGCATCCTTCATGAATCTGCCCGGCTCATTTTCCCCCTTGCAGGCCTGGACAAAGAGCAGCTTGGGCTTGTCATTAAGCGTCCGGTTGCGCAAGATGGGGAAGACCACGTCGTAATCCAGTGAGTAGTCGTCATCCTTGGCTGCGAGTCTGTCATGGCGCGCTCCATGGCTGAGAATCACGAGAACCAGGGCACTCTTATCTCCAAAGTCCTTCGTTTCCACTACATAAAAAGATACAGGCTACATTAATGGTCATCCAGTAAAGCTAATCTCTTACTTACATGTTTTCACCGTGCGCTTGATGGTGGCTAATGTGGCGTCTGTAATGACCTCCACCTTGCATTTTAACCGCTCAAAGGTGGAACGCAGAGCCTTTACATCCTGGGAGCTTCCAGTGCGGAAATCATTTTTAGTATCAAAGCGCTCATTATTGAATATGTACACCCTAGCCGGCTTCAGCTTGCTCTTTGCCAGGCTAGACTGGGAGCTCGCTGCCCCGATTGAGCTGAGAGAACCCTGGGCGTCCAAGCCACTAAAAGTGGGCTTAGCCTTAGTGGATGATGCCGAGGAGGCAAGGCTTATGTAGGGCCTCGGCACTGCCGTGGATGTTAGCGGTTTAACTGTGGGCTTTGAAGATGTTTTGAAGAAGCTCTCGAATGTTGATGGTGTTGGCTTGGGAATACTGGGCGGACTAGAGACGGTGGCGAACTTTGGGCTAGGCGATGAACTAGTGATGGCCAGACTCGGTTTCTTAGCGTAGGGGGATACGTAAGTGGAGCCTGAACTGCTGACATTGGAAGGGAACGGCGTCCAGGCGGGCTTTCCTTTGAGGTCCACGCGATGCGTCTCCAGGTGCTGGGTGACGTTTAGTCCATTGTTCTTGGTAACTGTTGTCTGCTCCGTCTTGACTAGAGTGCTGGAACGCTTGCCAGCGCTGCTGGCTGTGGCTTTGAATGAGAGAGGCTTTGAACGGAGAGAGACGCCATTTAGACTCGGTGGCCGGGAGCGCGAGGTAACCGTGGTGGTGATCGTGGTGCCCGTGGGCATCTCTCCACCCGTCTTCATCTGCGCGAAGAGTTCCTCGAGTTCGGCATGACTGGGAGTGCGGCGTGTTGTCGTTTCCGTGATCAGCGCTCGCTGGGTGTGCGTCACCGTCTGGCGAGTCGACATAAAGGTGACGGTCTGCTTGTTGCTGTCGGTGATTGTAGAGTTCTGCACGGCCGTGTTGGTCGTCTCTGTGGAGGCACTCGTGGTCTTAACGCTCGTCCGGGGGTCCTGAGGCACCAGCGCCTGGCTTGGCCGGCTGTTGTCCTTCTCCCCCTTCTTGCTCCACCAAACCATTATCGCTCCGGTTTGCGTGGGGTTTTTTTATCACTTTTTCACTCTCTTTGCTGGCTGCGCAGTGGCTTTCTGGCGCACTTCTGATCGGAGCGACGTTCCTCTTGGCACTGAACTTTCCAAGAATTTCGCATAAAGAGCGCGCAGATGATAAGCGGGCCAAGTCATCGTTTGCCAGCGGCGCTCTCTGTTCGCTATGTGTGAGCGAAGGAGAAGGGCCAGGCCGGGGGGATCGGGTTGTATCCGACCCCAAAGTGTTAGCTGGGCTCCGAGGTTTGCGTTATCGCCGTGTACTGACTCTCCGCCGTGACTGATAACCAGATATTCTCGCCAGCTTACCTGGTTCTCTCGCACTCTTCCTGCTCCCTGTCTCTCAGGTACATCCGCGAATACAGTCGCGCTCACAATATGGTTGGCCTTATGCGAAGCTTTTATTATTTTATTTTTTATTGTTTACGTCTTTCCTGTTATAAGCGAGTCTTCAGGTTCCTGAGTCAACGAGCTCCATTTACTTCTCAAATATAACATCACTATAATAAATATGATTGATGTAGTTAAATACATACATGCATATACTTTTTTCAAAAGTTCAGTTAATGTTTTTCATATATATTTATTTTCATATTTTTGGCCTTATTTCCGGTTTTTCCTTTATATGTAGTCATAACTGCCGATTTCTTTTGTTGAAAAGATTCGAAACATGAAATCTTCTCATTTAACTCTTTATTTGTCATTATTTAAGTCAGCTGCTCCGAAGAAAACAAACAATGAAAAATTCTCTTTAGCTCAAAATACTCTTAAATCAACATCCTCTCTCTGTGCCTTTTCATTTTTTTAGGTCATTATTCACTGCACTGTAATTCAAAGATATTTTTTTCTTCAGGTGAAATTTGTATGCGAGTATTTTGTATTTATGAATAAAAATATCTGAAGGTTTAAAACATCAGAAATAAGTTTATAAGATTAAGAAAAACGGCTTGAAAGTGACAATGAAGCTTTGCAAAAGTACACATTCTATCAGTTTGCTGACTATAAGAAAGGAATTTAAGGAAAATTAGTGGTTCCCCACTACCCCAGCACATAACCCAATCAAAAGAACGTTGACTCACATCACTGTGGATGGCGTTCAGGTAGTGGGAGCACTAAGAGTGTGGTGAGCGAGGAAACTACTGCTACTATAGTACGATCGGAATTAAAAGATATCTTGATAAAAAATTTTAAGCTCTTTGTAACTTTGGCTTAGCGAAATAGTTATTAAGAATTTGAAGTAAAAGTGTGGTATAATTTTAATTAAATTTCGGAATAAAAACAATAGCCCCCTTTTTTGTCGTTCTGTATTAAATCTAGATTTAAAGTTCAAAAACCACTCTTTTTCTTTAAAGATAAAGATAAAAGCAATAATTCCGTATAATTAATTAACTTCTTAGATTTAATATATGTAAACAGCCCTGCAGTTCCATTCATCAACACGGTGAGTTGATGAAAAGTAAATGACAGTCCATACAAATTACCTGAAAATTTTAGATGGGCATGTCCTAAGCTGTCATCAACACAAATTCAACAAAATTAATCAACATTTATTGCAAAATTTTACCAACAATTAATCAACGATTCGAAATTCACCTACGATTCATCAAGAATTCATAAACAATTCATCATCAAATTCATTAATCAGCTTTCATCAAGAATTTTAAATTAATTAATTTATTTCCTTCGACCTTATAATATGATATATAATACTAAATAATTTGCTTAGAAACTGACGGACCCCAGCACATGACTAGATCGACTCGGCTGTTGATGCTGATACCCTTGCAGGGTATTTTAATTTTAGTCAGAAGTTTGCAACGCGGTGAAGGAGACATTTCCGACCCTATAAAGTATATATATTCTTGATCAGCATCAACAGCCGAGTCGATCGAGCCATGTTCATCTGTCCGTCCGTCCGTTTCTACGCAAACTATGCAGTCCCTCAGTTTTAAAGCAACATACGAATCTTTGCAGATAGTCTTCTATATGCTCTCTCCGGATCGGACTAACTTACCCAGTGTTCAACATATTTTCATATAATTTGAGACATGGCAACATTTTTCGCTCGCAACATTTGTCTTTTGTCAGCATCGAATAAACGAAAAAGTCAGAATATTTTTCTTTTTCGTCTTATAGTTGCAGTATGAGGGTATTTAAGCTTCGGCATGCCAAAGTTAGCTTCCTTTCTTGATTATCCTTATTTTGTTCATGGTTGTTTAACAACAATATAAACGATGTTGATCAAGTCTCTTCGGCACCGCAAATGAAAGGTCAATCTAGCTGGAGATATAAAAAACATACGTTTAGTAAATAATTCGGGATTGATGAAATGCAAAATATTATTTTAAATTAAAAATGAAATTCAGAAATTATGAAACCCCCTCTCTTTATCAAATTTCTTGAATTACAAGGCTTACATTTTCGATATGGAGTTGAGCCGTTAGATATTTTGACTTCACTAATATACCTATCTTTCCTGTTATCTTTCCTCCCACATAGGGTAATATAATTTTTCAACGCAGTGGTAGAGTCATTTTCGGACCTATAAATATATTCTTGATCAGCACCAACAGCCGAGTCGATCTGATCATGATCTATCTGAATGAAACGTTGTAGAAATATTTGTTTCTATTCTTATTAGTATATAACTTCGCTGTTCTTCAACATATTTTTATTTAATCTGAAATATGAACTTATTTCTCTATTTAAAAATTTCTGAACAAAATAAGGATAAACAAGAAAGGACGCTGAATTCGGAATGCCAAAGCTTAAATACCCTTGCAGTAAGTATAAGAAGAAGAAAAATGTTCTGGCTATTCGTTTTGCGAGCGAAAAATGTTACGAACAAACTGCCAAAATAATATATATATTCCTATGGTGCGATTTGAGTAAAATTAAAACCGAAACTCTGGAATAATACAAAATGGCCATGTCTCAAATTTTATCGAAATATGTTGAAAATTGCCTAAGTTAGAATTTTGTCCTAAAAATTTTCCGATCGGTCCTATACCAGCTATATGATATAGTAGTCTGATCCGGCCGGTTCCGACTTATATAGTATGTAGAGCATATAGAAGACTACCTACAAAGTTTCATTCAGATAGCTTCAAAACTGAGGGACTGGTTTGCGTAGAAACGGACGGACGGGAGGACGGACGGACATGGCTAGATCGACTCGGCTGTTGATGCTGATCAAGAATACATATATACTTTACAGGAAATGCTCCTTCCCTGCGTTGCAAACTTCTGACTAAAATTAGAATACCCTGCAAGGGTATACAAATTATGCACTTTCGATGATCCGCGTGACAAAGCAGTAAAAACTTTGGTAGTAAATACTCATTTTACAAAATGGGAGTTTATTTGTGGTAAGTTTTACTTTTCATATAGAAAATTAAGCGTAGGGGATTTTAATAAATATACATATAGTTTTTATTCTAAAATTTAGTCATTGTTATGCTGAGGCGCTTTAAGACACTATTTAGTTAAAATGTAGTTACGCAAAAATATATGTGTATATATATTTAGTTCTTCATTTAGTTTAGATCCATTAACCTATCAAAGTTGTTTACACACTTGGTATCCGAAAATTACAACTAAATCGTAGCGAATCGTAATAACTTAAATAAAACGTAAATCGGCTTGAGGACCACATTTCAATTTCAATAAGTTTTGAGGCTTTTCAGAAAACCAAGATCTAACGACTGTGCTGTCCCCACTGTTCAGTGGCATTTGTCGGCAACTATGGGAAAGCGGACGACGCGGATCTCATTGCCATAGTCGCAGATCACGGAATCGCAGGCAAGCATCATTATTTTTGGGCAAAGCTGTCGATTGGCAAAGTCCAGTTTGACCTCGCGAGCCGGCTGTCCCGTGCGCACATCCCACACGATGAGAGAGCCTGAAGATATCGAAATTTATCGAATTAGTTGATAGGATTTGCAGGCTCAAAAGCGCGAACGCACGTACCCATTTTACTAGTCACCAACAGCGACGGTGTCAACATTAGTAGGCTCGAGTAGGCGTTGGAGATATTTATTGTGGTCAGCAAGTTGCCTTGGAATCGCTCCCACACGCAAATCCGCTCGTCCGTCCCCAGCGAGATGACGTAGCTCGGTGCGCAGGCCAGGCAGCTGACGGCACCGTCATGTGCCTGAATGTTGTACATGCAGGCGCCCGTAAAAAGATCCCAGACGCAAAGCAGGCCGTCCTGCGAACCGGAACCTCCGGTGCCCGGTTGCCACCGGTCGACAAACAGGCAGGTAACGGGTCCGCAGTGCCCGTGCAGGGTGTACTCCACATCCGCCTTGTTGAGACAATACACCTGTTAAAGGGAAAGCATGGCCAAAAAAGTTAGTTAACAGGATTCCACTAGGGATTTGCTTTGACCATCTACCTTAAGTGTGTGGTCCTGACTGCCGGTGAAGACCATATCGTTGGCCACCTGCATGCACGTAATGGGCTGCTGGTGCGCAAGCCGCACGCCCTCCAAAGTGATTTTCATCTCTTCTTTGGTGGTCTTCGGCGCAACATCCTGTTGGCAGCGCTGCATCAGCCCCAGACTGCCAGTGGATCCAGTTCGGACGTGAGCTGCACAAGAGGTTATTTATTTGTGAATTGGTTTTATTTGTGTCTCCAGGTATAACTCACTGCGTCTATAGGCGGAAGTGAAGCCCCAGTCGATCTGCTTGCCCTTGTAGTACGTCTCAAGACGATAGAAGTCCAAGCGTCCGTTCAGACGGGCCACAATCACCCGGTCTCCATTCAGGTGAATGTGGGTGATGCCTTGGTTACGCTTGGCGTCTTCCTGGTAGGCGCACTTCAGCACGCCGGCCGGCGATTCCCACAGCTCTACGCGCCCGTTGGCGCAACCGACCGCTATGAGGTTGTCAAAGTAGTCCAAACACCAGACCGGCGACACAGGTAGCTTGCGCACTAAAGTCTGCCCGTCTGGCCGTGGCTGCGAGATCTGCATGTCGGAGCGGGCAATGCTTGCCAACTGCTCCCCGCTGCGTGCATCCCAAACGCGGATTTGACCTTTCAGGCAGCAGCTAATGATGTAAGCCCCGTCGGAGACCAGACACTCGATGCGGTGCTTGTGACCGGCGACTTGCGTCGGCACGCCCTCGAGAATTTGTTCCGTCTGCTTGTGCGGCGCTTCGAACTCGTGCCAGCTGGATCGCCACTCCGCATAGTTTCTAGTGCAGATGCAGCGGTAGAACACGACCATCGTGTAGCAAAGCACGAAGATGCTGATGCAGCACAGCAGAATGGCAAAGAATATTTCCATTGGACTCTTCGGAACCAACGGCATTCCTCCCGGCATAACCATCGGCGACTCGCGATGCACATCGTCGTCGTTGAAGTCCAACGGATCGAGGGCAGCAGCCAAAGCCTTCCATTGAAAATTTTGTTGCAGTTGCTCCTGCGGATTGCGCAGCAGTGCGGCCAGTTCTGGCGTGATTGCATGGCTAAGCCGAATGCTGGGCAGCAGGGTAACGTATTGGCCACTCAACGAGACGTTATACTGCTTCATTATGGTGGACCAGTGAAAGTTCGAAAGGAAATAGTTGATGTCGAAGTTGGGGTAGCGCAGGCGGAGCAACTCCTCGCCCGTCTCGTTCACGTCATTCGTCAGGGAAGGTGGTGCATCGTTCGGTGTGGAGTAGGCGCTGCTACTAGGTGTGGCACTCGTCGCTGCTGTTCGCTGTCCGTCTGCTGCCTGCCACCCCTCAAAGAAGCTGCTAACAGCTCCTCTTCCCGCCTGGAGGCGCCGCTGCAGCTCCATTGTGGCTGTCATCGTGCCATTGTTTTGCATGCTGAACAATTGCTCCAGGCATCCTGAATTGTACACTATGGAGCAGATCCACACAATCATCCAGATCATAAAGGCGCGCTGAAAAAAGCGAGTGCGCGCCCAAAAGTTCACAATCTTTATGCGCTTCGGAATACGTTGCTCCACCGCCGAGTGTCCAGGGTTGACCAGGCTAGACCGTTCGCCGACACCAGCGGCATCAGCAAAGCAGAGCTTCGGGTGCGACTGGGAGCGCTGGAAGGTGCCTGGAACAAAGGTCGATGGCATAGTCGCGGCAGCTCCGAAGAAGCGAAAATCCTGTCGCCCAACTGTCCCCTGGGTGCAGCTCAACATCATCTTTGGGAGATGCTTTGCTTCTGTTGTGTATTCAGCCCGCTTTATGTTCATGGCCAGGATCGTCGAGAAAAGAAGCATCTGCAGCATGAAATCTGAGAGCAGGCCGACTATTGCAAATACGCAAAATTCCTGGATGACGGGCACGAAGGTGGCGAGGCCAATAGTCAAAATGGTTATCTCCGTTAGCAGTGTCTTCGAGATATGCCAGCCCTCCTTGCTCAAAGCCTGTGCCACGCGGATCTTCACATCGAACGTCTCGTCCATAGACACAACACTTTTCGTGATCACCAAGCTGTTCTCCAGTCCCACTAGGATGACCAGGTACGGGAATATGTCCTTCGACTGCAGCGATATCGTCAGACCGAAGAAAAAGCAGAGTCCTAAGGACATTGCCAGGCTGCCGGCTGTAGTAAAGACACTGCATAGGGCTAGGAGGAAGCGGGAGCGGAACACGTCAATCTTGCGTACTGAGAAGTAGACGTAGGCAAACACCAACATAAACGCCACCGTGTACGGTACTAGCTCCCACATCCTGTATTCGCCCGGGTAGAAAATGTAGGTTATCGTAGACGGCTCCTCCGCGTACGCAGATGACTCGGGCAGCGGCGGGTAGTGGCGCAGTAGCTTGTCCTTCAGAGTTTCCAAATATTCCACGTCGTTGTGCTTAAGTACCAGCGTCAGGGCATACTGGATAATCCGAGAGCGACCCCGCAGAGGGTAGCGCTTAAAGCCAGTGTCCTGCATGGGCAGGCCAAAGAGCATTTCCGCAGCGGATACTTTCGACTTTTGCAGATTCTGGTAGAAAAATAAAGTTTCCAATTAACAAAATTATATTTTTATAAGGAGTTCTAAACTCTATGGCCTTAGCTTAAATATTTAAAATTAGGTAAAAATTATTTTCGTTCGATTTCACTCTATCCCATGAAGAGACATTCGTATATTCCTGCTTACCTTGTTTGCTTTAGAATTTCGCCACTCGTGTTAACGCACATAAGTAATAAAATCATAACTAAAACCTTTAGCCTCGATATTTTGATAACATATATTTATTAAGGAGTCCCAGTATCAATACCATATCAACACTTTCATATTTCAAAGACGCTGTAAGCCAATACCTTTACTATATTTTTGCTCTCAAATTTCTTTAAATTTTGTTCAAATCCCAAAATAGTTGCAAAAAAAAAAAAAAAAAAAAAATCAAATATATAAAAAACAAGAAAGGAAGCTAGCTTGCAGTAAGTATTTAATATTTGGTATATTTAAGGATTAAATAATATAAATGTTGAGCGAAACATGTTGACAGTGAGAAATGATTTGCAACATCTAAATGTTGAGCAACATTTATATGTAGCGCAACATCAAATTCAATTAATTGATATATCTACATATTCCTATGGCAGCTATATGATATAGCAGTCCGATTTTGATAAAATTAAAAACGAAATTCAAGAATAATACAAAATGACCATGTCTCAAATTATATGAAAATACGTTGAAAATTGGCTAAGTAACCGTTTTTTTTTTCTTTGTCTTCTTCAGCGCGTTGCAAACTTCTGACTAAAATTATAATACCCTGCAAGGGTATAAATATAGGTAAATCTGAACCAAAATGTATATTCTGATTGGCTGTGTTATTGGTCGGCTCAAAGTTTTAATATAGCCACATAGCTGGAGTACCCTGACCTTGACGGACCATAGATTCCTATTTTTGTGCTGGCACCAGAATTAATAATATCTGATTTTCTAGTTCATTTCCAAGACACTTATCAGCATACCTCTTTATATATTCCGTATAAAAGAACTCTGTATACTTTAACGAGTATTTTCGCTTGCCGATTTTCCCTTATCTCAGTTAAGAGTGTTTCCCCGATTCCTCAGTGGCCAATTAACTTGGAACCTTACATTACAATCACATCAGTGAAATCTTTTTTATGCCTGGTTTCTGAATGGTTAATAAAAACTTTCCGCACAAGCTTATTATGGAACGGGCAAAGATTAAAGCAAGGCGAACGGTTATTTTTATTATTCATTTAAAAATGTCGTGTTGAACAAATAAAAGTTGCCCAGTTGTCAAAGTTATCGTCAAAGCAAATCGTGTCAAGTGTGATTCACACTATTGCGATCGGAGAGATACATAGGCATAGGCATTTATAGTATGTATATACGCAGCATCTTAAATGCGTTTACACAATTTAGATTCACCAGTTCTCGAAGCGGAGAGAGAGCTATTAAGCGACGTGTTTTGTGTGCTTTTCATTAGCTCGAAACAAATCGGCTCAGACAACTCGGTAGCGCTCACATTCAAATGCATGCATATTGAAAAGCAAAGGTCTGGCTTTTCTACAGTCTAGAGTCTAGACTGCGAAAAGTGTGCATAACCCATTGCGCTCAACCCCTGGTAAGGTTGCCAACCGCAATCAATGACGTAGCTAGTCAGTTCAAAACAGACCCTAGTTATATACTTATGAATGTTGGTGGAATGAAAAGTTTCAGTCGACAACACTTACATGATACTGGAATATCGTGTTCAGAATATTCGTGTCCCGGGTGAAGTTCTGGGCGTTTTGTGTCCACAGGTTGGCCGGCGAGAGCAGCAGACATCCGTACTCTGGGAAGATCTGTCCCAATTGCCCGTGAGCCCCGCGCTTCACATTCTCCACATGCAAGCAGTTATGTTCCAGGGTGCGTTGGCTGGGAGGGATATGAAGCGAAATCGAGTCAATTAATATCTCCGTGCCTGCAGTCACTTTTCTGTTGCTACTCACTTCTCGTTGCTTTGGTGATTTCTCACAATTTCGAGCAATTTAAAAACTTCGTAGAGTGGCGCACGAAACGCGTCCATCAGTTGCATCCCCTCTGTCCAGGGCAGAACGCTTGCGCGCAGAGTTATCTGTTGGACGTAGAACGCAGGGCTGCTCTGCGCCCAGGGCAACACTGGGGGCGGTATGCGGTCTGTGGCACTGGCGTTGAAAATATGCTCGGGTCCAGCTGTCGGAGACTTGGGGTCGCCGGGGGCTGGCGGAAAAGGCGGCGGACCAACGGTGGAGCTACTGTGGTTGTAGTACGCCGGCAAAGGCCCGGCGTCATAGGGCAGCACAATCTTGGTGGGTATTGTCCCGGGCAGCGGTATGTTGATTAACGGATAGCTATACAGGGAGAGTGGGAGCGAGAAAGAGGAGAGGGTTCGTTACTGGAAGTGCTCGGCTACTAATTGGCTTGATTTGCTATTTTAAGACTGGCGCGTGTTTTCTCACAGCCGTTCGTCATCTAACGCGTGGCTTAGCGGCCAGTAGGCGTGTTTTCGGATCCATCACCTATCAACAACTCGCGTTTTAAGTATTCAAGGTCAGCGGGCCATCGAGAGTTTGCCAGCGTCCAAGACAACAGGCGGCGGGCGCTGACCATGCCGCTTTGCAGCGATAAGAGTCCTGATAAGTGGGACAAAAACACTACGAGGCAGCTACCAAAATGAACAACGCTCTCTCGATAAGGCAAGCATCGGCAATGGTAATTCCGCTGACTGCCACCGGTTGCCAACTAGCTGATTGCGATGAGTAACCGGTGGAGCCTATCTCAGTTATATGGTTTGTTATCAAACAAATAAGCAAATTCACCTTATTGGGACATTACATTTGAATACTAGAGCTACCCCAACCACACCTACGATGCGTCTGAATATAGCAAAATATTTGAATCTGATATGAAGCAGATGGAATATTTCGAGTTATGTATGTCCTCTTCGTCTAGACGTTGTTTACTCAAAATAAAAGGCATCCGTTTAATGCCCAACTTAGGTACATATGTACAAACACTATAGATTCTCCCAATGTCGTTTCCTTAGTTTTAATGGAATCAGAACAACAAAAACATGTAAATCCACAAATGTAGATATGGTGTTAGTACATACTTTCCAAGTTCAAATCACCAAAGTAAATGGATTTCTAGCACTGACGTACTATTAGGGTTCATGTGCGGGTCTGAAATCGTATAACTGATAATCACCGGCATTAAAGTGCAGTTCATCCAATCTAAAAGTAGAATCTCTGCTTCATAGCATATTTAAGCGTTATAATACGTAGCCCCTAATTTGCCTGTCTTGTATACAAATATATTATATAAATGGTTATCGATTATCAAAACACCAAACAAGTTTGCTCAATGTTTATGAGAATATATCACTCTGTCACGTTCTGCTTATCAACCCAGTCACTCCTCACTCAACGAAATTTTTGAAATCCATAAAACTAGTTTAAACTTTTAATGTTTAAAGCTTAAATTATATATAAGCATGGGAGAGTTACATAGGTCGGCCCCACCCGGAGTTATGAAATCTCGGGCTTGAAACATTTATTACACTCCTGCCCAGAATTATACGACACCCCAAAAATGTTTGTTTCGACCCTCGTAGATC
>JAEIHY010019059.1:0-26589 GCA_018904565.1 Drosophila tsacasi
TAGCAGCCGCCCATCACCCACCCCACACCTCCTCGCCAAAGCCTGCTTCTCGTCCTGCCCATTTTCTCGTGCTGAAACAGTGGTATTTGGGGAAAAAGAGGATGTGCCACTTTAAACACGGCCTACGGTTTTCACACCCGAAAAGGATTTGTCAAAGCTGGCTTTTAAAGTGCCACAGAGAATGGCAGCAGTAGGCGCTGAGGCCAAGATACAGTGGTTTCAGATCCTACACTGATTGTGCCCAGGAAATGTAATTAATTTCCAATTTATTCTTCGTTTTAAGCCCGGGGCTAAGCGACGCGTGAGTTCCGTGGCTTACATAAGGAGATTGCGTATTTATCGGCTTCTTGACTATATTTATTATTACCAAACGATTAGACAGCTAATTTGTCTGATAGCCGGAATTCACGCGCCCGTTAAGCCTCGATTGTAGTCGGTAAATTAAGGGGAAACGGAAGCCCCGACATAGGCATTATCTTAAGCTGAGATTAAGATATTTAAGGCCAACATTGATCACCTGAAGCTATATATACTAATTACACCAATTGCGTAATCGTAATTGTTGTATTGTTTGCGTCTTCCCGGAAGCCATCTAGCCGCCAAGATGCGAATGATTGTATTAGAATCTATGCAAAATTCACCGCGAAAGTATGCAATGTATTGGCTAATTGTTGCTAATTAATTCAGCCCAAAAGGCGCACCAATTCAGCCACTGTGGCGTATTGCTATTAGTTGCATACTTTCCTGATGGAAAAAAAATAGTGCATCGGTTTTCAGTCCTTTTTTGGATGTTCGCCTATTACATTAAATCAGGAAATGGCCAATTTGCTCAAAGATTTTTGGGAAATTGAATGGGAAAAGTATTATTCATGGCAGATATGTCTTAAAAGTGTTGTTAATATAATCTAGTTGTGTAGGCAAGATAGCAAGATGGCTAGATGGCTTCCGCGAAGAAGTTAAAACTTCGAAGACAACAAAAACAAAATCAAAGCTTGAATACTGGCTGCATGTCCCAGACGCAGACATGCGGTCTTTTAATCCAGTTAAAAGTAAGAAAAGTTTATAATAAATTGCAGTATATGGCTAAATTAAGTTTTACATATGTTACACAGAGACAGCGATGCCGGGATGATGGTGATTCGTTGGTCCGGGCCAGAATAAGCGTCCGATACTCTTTGGAATGCGCTGCAGCAGACAAGGTGGCAAGGGTGACTTAGTAGACTCTGGCTTTGATAGCGTCCGCTCAGACCACACCCGTGGGCCGCACATTGGTCGGCGGCGGAGCACCACTGGGCTTGGTCATGATGTCCATGGCGTTCTTGAACAGCTGCGTCCTCACAAAGTCCGTGGCGGCGCTGTTGAGATCCTTGCTAGCACCGTAGTTGCACTTGATGTAGCCGTATAGATTGGCGGCGTTCAGCGCTATGGCGATCATAACCAGCAGCAGCCACTTGAACTTCAGCCCGAAGAGGGCCACAAGGAAGAAGAGGCCCCAGAACACCGGGCAAAGGATGAGGCCCAGCCAGAAGACGCGCTGCTCGTGCTTGTTGACGCGGCTCTTGAAGGATTCAGAAGACTGCGTTTCATCATCAAGGAAATTCGTTGGGCCTAAGTTAAAGACTCACATTTTTCGACTCGAACACCCAGTGCGACTTGCCGTCGTCGTCGACGTAGTTCCACCAACGCAGGCCCACCAGCAGCCGACCGGAGATGTTCTTCACCGTCCAGAAGTCCGCCGAGAGGAATAGCACCACGAACACAAAGCTGGTGATGAAGGAGTCACTGAACCAGCCGCAGAACATATAGATCACGATGGCGGCTCCCCTGAAGAACAGGTGGAAGAACGTGACGTATGGGTGCCTGCAGTAAGGAAGGTATTAACTAGGGTGAGAACAGCTGGCAGCTTGGCACACAGCGACTTCTGCATACGTGTATTTCTGGCCCGCCTGACTGGGATCCCGCATCTCGTCCTCCTCGCCAAATGGTATCGTGTCATCATCGAGCAGCGGTACCTGCACAACATGTAAGATAAGTCAGTAAGGCTTTCCCTGGGGTTTCCGGAGGGGAATCTCTATTCTCGGTGGAAGAAAACCTCGGGTTTGTCGGGGTGGCACACCAAAAAGCGGGTTGTTAGGGGTTAATTGCGGCATACATACATTTCTTACCGTAGCGGATGCCATACTGTATGTTGTTTATAAGCTTTTGTAGGCGACCGACTCTTATTTCATGGAGTTAACAGATTTTAATGTAATTTTAATATTTTTATTTCCCTAAACTTTTCTGTTGTTGTTTCTGCCAGCTGCAAAAATATCGATAGTTCCCTGCACAGCGAATGGTCATTCCCAGCCTAATTTGACAAGTTGGCAACCCTTAATACGCTGGTTGCTCATGTACCGATTCTCAAATTTCTGGCAACGCTGTTCGATCGAAAATCCGGCGCTTCCCAACTTTTCGGTCTCGTGCACCAGCATTGCCAGACTTTTCGGTCGCGAGCTATCAAAAAAAAATATCGCCATTTCGATATCATCTTTAGAAAAATATCGATTTGTTGATATTATCAACAACCCTGCTTTGCGCATTATTTTAAAATAAAACGGACAAACACACACGCCTGCGTCCACGGATTTCTTAAGAATTTGTGCTGCAAAACGCTTCAGAAGGGTTTAATCTGTACATAGAAATTGTTAGGTGAAAAGGGAGTTCCGAGAAAAGTGGAAAACAAGGACTTCCAGGCGGCAAACACTCACACGGGCACGCACACAAGTGCAACTGTCTGGCGTCGTTTTTGGACTGTACGCGGTAAAAACCAAAATAATTGATTTAAATTGCCTGCAATGGATGTATCCAATGGAAATACATCGCGGCAGCCGCCCAAGAAGTCCAACCAAAACATCCAGGTGTATGTACGCGTCAGGTGAGTGTCTCCGCGGCAGGAGGATGCAACGGAATGTGACTTCTTGACTTCTGACTTTTGACCTCTTCTCGCAGGCCCTTGAACTCGCGGGAGAGATGCATCCGCTCTGCCGAGGTGGTGGACGTGGTGGCGCCCAGGGAGATCGTGACACGCCACACCCTGGACTCCAAGCTGACCAAAAAGTTCACCTTCGACCGCAGCTTCGGCCCCGAGTCCAAGCAGTGCGATGTCTACTCCGTGGTGGTGTCTCCTCTGATCGAAGAGGTCTTGAACGGCTACAACTGCACGGTCTTTGCCTATGGACAAACTGGAACGGGCAAGACGCACACCATGGTGGGCAATGAGTGCGCCGAGCTGAAGTCCTCCTGGGAAGATGTGAGTTTAATTAAAGAAACCTTCCATAACCAAGATCCCCTTCGATCTCCTTGCCTACCTGCAAACCTTAATTTCTCTCAAACGAAGGGTTCTGCCAGGTTTTTAGCAAGAAAACTAGAAGGCCAACCAGAAAACCGGTTCTTTAGTTGCCGAAAAAAACTAACAACCTTTTCTAATCCTAATTTTCGTTTAGGACTCTGACATTGGTATTATACCGCGAGCGCTGAGTCACCTCTTCGACGAGTTGCGCTTGATGGAGGTGGAGTACACGATGCGCATCTCTTACCTTGAGCTGTACAACGAGGAGTTGTGCGATCTCCTATCCACTGATGACATGACCAAGATTCGCATTTTTGATGACAGCACCAAGAAGGGTTCGGTTATCATCCAGGGCCTGGAGGAGATACCTGTGCACAGCAAGGACGATGTGTACAAGCTGCTGGAGAAGGGCAAGGAGCGCCGGAAGACGGCCACTACCTTGATGAACGCCCAGTCCTCGCGATCCCACACGGTGTTCTCGATTGTGGTCCACATCAGGGAGAACGGCATTGAGGGCGAGGATATGTTAAAGATCGGCAAACTGAATCTGGTGGATCTGGCGGGCAGCGAGAACGTCTCCAAGGCGGGCAACGAAAAGGGCATACGTGTCCGGGAGACGGTGAACATCAACCAAAGTCTGCTGACGCTCGGCAGAGTGATCACCGCACTGGTGGATCGTGCTCCACACGTTCCCTATCGCGAATCGAAGCTCACCCGGTTGCTGCAGGAGTCGCTCGGCGGCAGAACCAAGACGTCCATCATAGCTACCATCTCGCCGGGCCACAAAGACATTGAGGAGACGCTCAGCACCTTGGAGTACGCCCATCGGGCCAAAAACATTCAAAATAAGCCCGAAGTCAACCAGAAGTTGACCAAGAAAACGGTGCTCAAGGAGTACACGGAGGAGATCGACAAGCTCAAGAGGGATCTCATGGCTGCCAGGGACAAGAATGGCATCTACTTGGCCGAGGAGACCTATGGTGAGATGACCTTGAAGCTGGACTCGCAGAACCGCGAGCTCAATGAGAAGATGCTCCTGCTAAAGGCGCTGAAGGATGAGCTCCTGAACAAGGAGAAGATCTTCAGCGAGGTGAGCATGTCGCTCGTGGAAAAGACGCAGGAGCTGAAAAAGACCGAGGAGAACCTGATGAACACCAAGGGATCGTTGCTGCTCACCAAGAAGGTGCTGACTAAGACCAAGAGACGTTACAAGGAAAAGAAGGAGCTGGTAGCCTCGCACATGAAGACCGAGCAGGTCCTGACCACGCAGGCCAAGGAAATCATGGCCGTCGCCGATATGGCCACCGATGATACCCATCATCTGCACGGAACTATCGAAAGGCGACGCCATGTGGACGCCGAGATTCGGAAATCCTGCGATATGTTCAAGGATCGCATGCAGGACAACCTGGAGATGATGGGCGGGAGTCTAAGTGTGTACTTGGAGCAGGATGCAGCCTCCAAGGCGAGTCTGTGCGAGGAACTGGGTAAGCTTTCTAAATAGATTAATCCTACTTCATATATTTTATTTACAATTCCTGTATATTTCTGCAGAAAACTCCAGCAACGTAAGCCTACGGCTCGCCAGCAATGCCACCAAGAGCATCGATATGCTGATGGGAATCTGCAGCCAGTCCTTGGCGGATCAGGCTCAGCTGCAGAAGCAGTTGATCAGTGAAATATCGCAGAGCTGCGATCAGCACACTCGGAAGCTGGTCGCCCAGATGCTGGAGCAGATGCAGCAGCGCGAGCTGCAAATGAGCAGGGACATTCAGGCTAACCTGCAGGAGATGGAGGAGAACAACCAGCGCCACAAGGCCATGCTGGACTCCATGCAGGACAAGTTCTCCCAGATCATCGACAGCAGTTCCCAGTCTCTGGAAGTGTATGTGGCCAAAGTGAATCAACAGCTAGACGAGCTCGTCGCTATGAGTCACACCGATGGGGACCACCTACAGCAGCTGCGGGCGGAGCTGGCCAATGAACAGGCGCTGGCAAGGCAGGAGGAGGCGCTGGTCGAGTCTCTGATGATGCAAATGGAGCAGATTAAAAATCTGCGGGCTAAGAACACCGAAAGTATGTCTGAACGCGTTCGTCACCTGGAGGAGGATCGCATGGCTAGGAACAAGCACATCCATTCCACCCGGTCTGGTGTTCAGGATTACCAAGAGTTGGGTGCCAAGGCCTCTCAGTCCGCCCGAAAGGAGCTCAGCGGCCAAGTGGAAGCGGGAACGCTGTGCTTGGATCAAGGCATCGCCAAGTGCTCCATGCTGCAGGTGCACATGCAGAATCTTGGCCAGGAGTGTGCCAAGCACACGGAGGTCAATGTCCAGGCCAGTCGACTGCACCAGGAGTCGCTCCTTGAAATCTGCCAAAAGAGCGATAAGCAACTGGAGGAGCTGCAAGGAAAACAGAAAGTTCAGCTCGAGGAGACGGCAGCCGAGAGGCAGCAGCTCATCACCGAGGACAGGCAGCGTTTCAGAGGCCATTCCACTTTAGCCAGCAATCATGTGCTCGATATGACTCGCCAAACTACCGAGCAGGCGGCACTCCAGCGACAGCAGCTTCAGATCTGCGAGCAGGAGGTGACGCGCTTCCAACAGAGCGAGCTGAAGACATATGCGCCCACTGGGACCACGCCCTCCAAACGTGACTTTGTGTATCCACGATCGCTGGTGGCCACCTCGCCGCATCAAGATATCGTAAGGCGATATCGCCAGGAGCAGGATTGGTCTGACTTGGACACAACGGCCACTATTGACGAGGTAACTGATGAGCTTACAGCATAGTGGAGAAAATTATAATACAATTCCTTAAACTTTACAGTGCAGCGAAGGTGAGGATGATGCTTCTTCCCTGCACTCGGTCCAGGAGCTCTCCGAGACGGAAACTATCATGAATTCTACGCCTATTGAAGGCGTGGATGGCATAAATAAGAAGCGTGGCTGTGGCACCACCAGGAACTCGAATTCGAATGCTTTGAAGCCGCCGGTAGCCGGCGGAGGAAGCAGTAGCAAGCGCAGTAGCTCCTTGTCCAGCTCCCTAACGCCTGGAAAGTCCTCGCCAAGGAATTCGCCTGCCTTCAACAGGGTGAGTCAAGAAACGCTGGACAAACAGCTCCCGCTGATTACTTATACTTATTTTACCTTTATTTACCATATTCTCAGCATAACAAAGAAAACTTGGCCTGATTGCATCGAAGTCCCCCGCCGTACTCATCCCAGTAACTCACTTTAATCGTTTTGTTTGTTTGGCTCTTTTCAATATTCTTTTTATTATTAATCTGTATATCAAACTTTGGAATTTCGTACAATTAATTTTTAAATAAACTTAGTATGCTATGTAAAGTAAGCGAGAGCTCCCGAGACTCGAGTTCAAGGTCGCCAGTTCAAGTTTTGCTTACAGATAACTTCACGTTTTAGTATTTAAAGAGGGTTCTTGTCAAGTGAAACGCTAATATTAGTAGAACTTGTATGTATATCGTTAAGGAGCCTCTAAAAAAATGACTAAACTTTAAATTTAATATTTAATTTAGTTTCCAAACTGAATTAAGCCACTTCTTTATTTGATTTTGTTATAAAATCCCACGGCGGATGATTCCATTTCATTATATTCCTAACAGATAAGACTTTGTGGTTTTTAAGTATAAGCAATCTTACATCCTTGTGTAAAATGCAGTGACTAGAAGTATGAATTACTTATTCCTCATCGTGATCGTCGTCATCGTCCTTGAGAATGCCCAGGCGACGAGCCACCTCCTTGACATTGGCTATAAACTCCTCCTGCACAAGATTGAAGCTCATGGCCAGCAAAGCGATGCCGAAGAGCAAATACAACGAGCAGTAGGCAATGGACTGCTCAGACTCATCCTTGACTCCCTTGGCTGGAACAAAGTCTCCAAAGCCTGCAGAGGAAATGGAAATAAGGCATAACAAAAATCAAATTTAAGCTACAACTCACCAATAGTTGTCAGTGTGATGAAGCAGAAGTAGGCGGAGTCCAGGAAGGACCAATTCTCCCAATAAGCAAAGAGAGAAGCTCCACCAAGAATGTAGCTAACCACCAGAAAGACACACAGCCAAATGGGCACGGGACGATCCTTGGGCAGCAGGTCGCCGTAGTCGCCATACTCATCACCATACATGGAGTCATCGTCATCGTAGTCGTAGCTGGGTCGCCGGCGGATTTGACGCTGGACTGGAAAACCCATGGGTGACATGATCCTTGGGGAGGGAGGCAGACGTTCGGTTCTTTCTCGACGTCTGTTCCTTCTTGGTTCCCGACTTCTGGAGCGGTGGCGTTCGGCAGGATAATCCTCGTAGTGGTCACCGTACATCGAGCCCTCATCGAAGCTCTCTTCTACGTACTCCTCGTAGCGTCCCTGCGAGTGTCCACGTCGATCCCTGCGATGATCCCGTCCTGGCGGTGGAGCATCATAGTCCGGCAGTTCCAGATGATTGCCATATCGCGAGGACTGCCTCCCAAGACTTCCGGCCCTCCTGCCACTATTCTGACGATGCGAACTGTGAGGTGGCGGTTGCGGAGATCGTTCCCTCTCCCGATCCCTCTGGCGTTGGCGTTGGTGGGCGGATCTGGGCATGGATTGGCTCCTCGGCGCTGCATGCCGCCTGTGGCCGTTTCCTCCGAAGTCGTCCAAGGCGTACCTGTTCGGTATAATGGGAGTTTTCCTCACCACATCCTCATCCACATCTTCGTAGTGCGATGACACGTGCCTGGGGTCCACGGACTTGGCTCTACTCCTCCCAGGGGCCGAGTGAAGGCGATGCAGTTCCCTGGAAGCCTTCGAGGACTCCTGATTGTGTGGCGATCGAACCGAACGCACACTGGCAGCTCTCTTTGCTGGCGGTGCAATATCGCTAAAGTCCTCTATGGAGCCGGCATCCAAGTGGGATCTGGAGTAGCGCTCTCTTTCCACCGTGTGCCTGTCCCGCATCCGATCCCGTTGCCTCTGCCGGCTACTGTAGCGATGTGAGCGATTCAAGGTCTGCGTCTCGTAATCATCTCCGTAAATGGTGTGACGCTGGCGAGGATCGTGGTGCGTGTGCTGCTGCTGCTGCTGCTGATGGCGACGATTGCGTCCGCCGCCACTCGATCGATGTCCGAACTCCCGCTCGTCATAGCCTCTGCCCATCGTTCGCAGTTCCGGGTCGGAGTATGCATGTCCCATTGAGGGCCCCAAGCCGGAGTCATTGCCTGACCGTTGGGTCATCTTCATGGATCTACGGAACGAGGGCGGCGGCTGGGAACGGGCGTTGCGTTGCGAGCGCATGGATCGCTGCCGGGAGCGGGCCTTCCTTGGCCTCTTGGCTGTGCGGGTGCACACGTAACAGCAGATTCGCCAGTACAGAAACCTGGTGAGTATCGAATTGTATTTACCAGGAAAATAGTAAATAAATGTTATATTATGTATTTATTAAAGTTATTATTTTGTTAATAGCTGTGAACCCACCTAAATGATGTGGCCATGACATCTCCAATGTTGGACAGGCAGATCAGCATCAGCGGAATGCCCACGATGGCGTAGAAAATCGTTGTCACCTTGCCCCAATCCGTGCGCGGCGAGATGTGGCCATAGCCTGTCCAGAATATGACGGGGGAATAATAAATCACTGCGGCTCCAAACGGTGAGTTTGATTTCAAGTCATGCTTTTGCTTCACCTTCAACCTTGTGACCGCAAAGTTCTTGAAATGCTAATAGGTCTAAGACCCGCTAAGGCTTAATCTATCTGCACTTCTTGTTGTACAAGCCAAGCCCATTATCGCTCCGAAAAGTAACAGAAAAGAAAAACAAACAATTGCCAACCATGGTATTTCAAGTCTGCCGCCTTTGGCGTTTGAGGAAGTGTGCAAATTCATAGATAGCACTCTTTGCCCCTCCTCACAGAGTTCTATCTGATGGGCGTCGGTCACTAAACCCATTTGTGTGTAAGCCATAAATCCATATCGGGAAATTGTGCACACGAGAGAGCTCAAAACTAAGCTCTCATCATCATCAAAAACGAAATCAAATAAGCGACTAAAAGAGAATATTTTTAAGCGAATGGTGGCGCGCTTGATTCCCTTTCTAAATAATGTGATTAAGTTATAAACAAAGCTGTATTGTATATAGAGGTTTTCTAGAAGCAGATCAATGTTGATCATTCCCTATATTTTTTTGAACAAGAAAGATAGCCAACTTTTGGAAATGTGTTCTCCCTTTCGCCTTGCGATTGGTTCAGGGGGTAGAATGGGAAATCGATCTTAACTAGGGCATGATTTCTAGTAGGTAACCCTTCCGTCACAAACATTAGCTTAGAAATATCCAACCCTAAGCCAGGGTATACTATTATAAATCAGAAAAATCCCACCATTAAAATCTAAATCTAAAACGTCAGAAAAGATAATCACGATCGGTCAGTGGCGTCCGACCTTGCTGTTGTTTTGACCACAAACAATTGGATGCCAGTGATTCCACTTTCGGTTTCATTTGACTCGCTCCCCACCCTCGCACCAGCACCGCCACCCGACTGAACCCATTTTTAGAGGTCATTCACGTGCCGTGTGCCTAACTAACTGTGTCCGAACTGGATCTTTGACCTATGACTTCTGCCCTGCCATCGATGGTTTTTCCGCCAGCTCATGGTAATTTCCAGGAATGGGTTTTGTGGGTCGACTAATGGGCAATTACAATTACCAAATGATCGATTCGCGACCGAGATTTATGTGATTTCAACGTGACCACTCGGTGGACAGAACCAACTGTCCGAATCATCCGCTTGCTTCATTGGTTCCTGGGCGGATCACGCTCCTCTCTGCCTCAGCCTGGTCGCGCTTCAAGTGAATCAGCCGATACGTGGGCCCAAGATCTCGGCAGCGTCTGGCACGATCGTCTGCCCCATGCCATGTTTGCGTTGATTCATTGGCCGCGGAGGGCGGCAGTCGCCAATCCCCACCTGCGGCTGCCCTCGTCGCTTGACTGACTTTGTGCGGCGTCATCATCATCGCCGGCGATGTCTGCTGTCTGTTGGCTGGGCTTTTTGTCGGTTCTCGTGTGCGGTTATATAAGTAGCGTGCGTTGCTCGCAAATCCGAAGTATTCTGTTGCGGGAGCTTGCTGCGACCAAGCGCAAAATACGGGTCAGTGTGCGATCGAAGAAGTGGGACAAAGGCGAAGTCACAGACAAAGACAGAGACCAAGTTAAGCTCATCATCATGCGAAGTTATTGCCTCATCATAGGCTTGTGTCTCCTTGGACTAGCGGCGGCCAAGTCGGCGGAGGGGAATCAAGACCTCTGGGTCTGGCGTTCCTATAATCGCAGGGAGCGCTCTTTCCGGGACATCGATCGGAGTTCGCCCATCAGGAATTCGTATGACAACAAGCTGAGACGCGAGCCCACCACCCGTCGACCGCTTCCAGGGGAGCCGGAGAACGATGAGATCGAGGACTACGCAGATGTGGAGCCAACCAGGTCGGCGGATAGTCCCAATGTGGGCACACGTCAGTACAATCCCTATGGCGGTCAGGCCAATGCCGGCCAGTTTGGAGGAATTGGTGGAGGCTACGGCGGAAATCCTGGAGTGTTAGTGGGGCCTGGAGGACCCACAGGAATCATTGGAAGGCCTTCTATTTACCCTAGTCCTTATCAGCCAGGCTATGGTGGTTTTACTGGGGCTCAGAATGGCATTGGAGGTTATCCAGGAGGATACGGAGGAGTTGGACAATCGATTCCGGGCGCTGGTTTCCCAGGAGCGAATGTGGGAACAGGTTTCAATGGATATCCCGGCAACGGACTGGGCCTCACTCAATTCCCCAGCAATGGACAGTATCCTTATGGTTCCTATCCTGGCGGTGGGGACTTCAGCGGAAATCAGTTTGCGGCGCCAGGTGGACAATTCCCAGGACTGGGACAATATCCCAGCAATCCGCAGTTCGGAGGCCCACAGTACACTGAAGGTTACGGATTGGCTGGAGGATCGGGCCTAGGTCAACTGGGACTCGGTGGAAACGGAGGTTTTGGCTATGGCAGCAGTTTTCCACCCGTGGGAGGTTTTGGCTACGATGAAAAATCACCCGCAGTGGCGGAGGGCAAGAGCGCCAAAAGTGTTGTAGCATCACCCAGAACGGTGAATGATAAGATCACCAAGAAGGTCTAGGATTACGATCTATAAATTGGGAGTGCAACGCTTTGGTTTCTTGAAAGATCCTGAACTAAGAATCTCCTGTTCCTGCCTAGCTACCTTCTATTCAAACACTCCCACCCCTTCTCAACTGTATATAGTCCCTTTAGCATAGGCATAGTTTAGGCTTATTGTTAGACTAAGCAAATAAATCCCAATGTTTGTCCAGCCCAGGGCCTTTTGAATTTTAATGATATCTCTCTCCTTTACTTACCAATGGTTGTTATTACTATAATGGAGTAAAACAGCGAGCCAGCAAAGGTCCATTGGGACTTACGCAGATCCTCGTCGCCATCCCAGCCATCGGCCTTGATGGCTGTCAGGATCTTCTTTTCGAAGTTGGCCAGATGCTTGCTCACATTGGCCATCCAGTCGCTTTCCCGGAGGACCACAGCGTCGTCCGACAGCAACCAGATGTTCTCCGTGAGATTGAAGCGAAGGTGCTGGATATCGCGCTTTACCTGCAGAGGATTTTAAGGGCTTTTAAGAAAAGGTTTTGATTGGGGAGTCACCAAACTCACCTCCAGCTCGTGGGGTCGTTCGAGATGCTGGAATAGATAGGCTCCGCCCACGCAATAGGAAACCACGAGGAGCACGAGCAACACATGGGACACGATGCAGGTGAGCACTTTCCACGAGAAACAGATGGCAGCCACACAGCGTCCCCGCTCCGGCTTCGCTGGTTCCATCATGTGCGCCGGCAGCGACTGTGCCCGCCTACTCGACATGGTTGCCCAGCGCTTCTCTTCTTCCGTTGGCTAATTTACCGCTCGGCTGGTTGTAAATTATGAAATGCAAAAGAAACTAAATAAAGGACAAGACTGGGAACGAAGGGGTCGAAGCTTTAAATACCCTGTGGAAGTGGGTAATTTGCCACATTTGCTAGAGATTATGTAAATAGGCAACGAAACGAACGAAACTTCAATGGGATTTTAATAAGTTTGATATTCCTCGAACTCTCTGAACACTAATGGATAGCAGTTCAGAGGAAAGTACCATTATTAATTAAATAGCATTTAATGCTCTCCCATAAAGAAGCCTAGTTAATTGACTCCGATTGGCTTGGTTCTTGTGATCTCCAAAGGAGCCACAAGAGATTACTGGGAAGCCCAAAGGTAAACTAGACACACAGGTCTGCGGCACACATGTTTATTTGTCCAAATATTTATTTATTTGGGTTGCTGGGGCAAGGCCGATCGATGAGCCGAGGGGGGGACTGGGCGAGACTCCATGATACTATTTCGGTCCCGTTTGCCCGTTGCCCGGCGGGGGCATTCATCTCATCGTCAAAATCGGACGCCGCAGACCCGTGCCACGCCTCGTCACCACGCCGAGAACTCTTCGTTCCTTTTGGCTTTTTGCTTATACAGAGCCTAGGGGACTACATAACATGTCCGATCAATTATGAACTTCGATTCGTTGGGGC
The DNA here is from genome assembly GCA_018904565.1 of Drosophila tsacasi. Taxonomy (NCBI): domain Eukaryota; kingdom Metazoa; phylum Arthropoda; class Insecta; order Diptera; family Drosophilidae; genus Drosophila; species Drosophila tsacasi. The sequence continues at coordinate 12,932 of JAEIHY010019059.1, forward strand.
AATTAGCGCTGCCGATTTATGGGGCCCATGGGATGGGGAATGGGCTTGGAAATGCTGCTAATTTGATGATTACCGAGCAGGGATCGCACTTTGATTTGCACTGGGGAAATTATTCAGTTTTCCAATTTAAGTTCCATGCTGAGTATCCGCTCCCCCTCCGATCCGATTCGATCCGCACAGAGATCCGACACACACCGATCCGTACGACCCACAAACGCTGACTGAGCACAGCCTCACAAATGGACTCTCCACGGATCTCTCGGGAAAACGATTTATTTTTGGTCTTACGCGAAGTTCTCTTGTCTTTCGAGGTATATAGTTTTGGAAAAACTTTTATTATCGCTTTGCTCTCACCATTCCTTTTGTTTTGTTCTCAGAAACATCTCAATTTGTGTTTGTTTATGCCGGATTTTCTCCTTTCAACAGCTGATACAGGTGGTCTCTCGTTATGTCTGATATTTTACTCTGGTGTTTTTTCTCTTTCTCTGAGAATAAAGCTTTGCTGATTTTGTTTGGAAAAGTATTTTATTAAACTCATAAAGTTTTATAATTTTTTTTTATATTTCTTATTTGTTGTTTTTTTTACTCCTTTGTTCTGGGTATCATTTATAATATTATTATCTTATCAAAAACCGATTAGAGGTAATAAACCCCTGACTACTTGAGTACCTAAACTTTGTAAGCTAAGATAAGAGCTGCAGTTGGGTCTATTTTTAGGTGTTCTTTGGAACGGGAACGCACCTTAGTCAACATTCAGTTGCCGGAAGGAGCCCTGCAGTCCGAAAAGACTCTCAAAGTCGACGGGCTGGCCTACTCGAAGGCTCTCGTCGGTGCCATAGTTGTTCTCCTCCTCCCAGTAGCTTCTGTGATCCAGGATACGCTGCTCCCACTCTTTAAGGAGCTCCGGAATCGAACCGTTTTCTCCCCCGTACTCAACAGGCAAATACTTCTTGGGAATTTGCTTAAAGAGTGCTTCCCATTTGCTTCCATGGACATAGAGCTACGGATTAAAGAGTGTCATTAACTCACTTTTCTTGTTTTGCTCAAAACAAAAAACTTACGCGTCCCTGCTGCTTCTTAGACATCATCGGCTTGATCATATTGAAGATGGTCTCGAAGCCGTTGGGTGTGTTGATGAAATGAATGCCCTGGGGCCGCAGGGGCAGGGCCTCCTCCTGGAAGACGGTCATCTTCTTGGCAAACGACGGTGTCATCTGCAAGAAGTGACCAGTGGTGACATTGGACAGATCCAATATGGATATCATGCCATTCACTATGGCCACATCGTCCTCGTCGAGCATGATTTGCTGCATGAGGGCAGTGGCTCGGTTCACCTCCTGAAAGGTGTACTCATTGGGATCATAAGCAGCCATACGGATTAACGCCAGACGTGGCCCATTATCGTTCAGGGGACGTGGCAGTAGAACAGTGGTTCTAGGGTTTGATTTAAATATTGATAAAATATTCGGTGTGCGGGAAACTCAAGTCTCTCCGACTTACCCCAACTTGAAGATCTTCAGAGACTTGTCCACATCCATATTGGGACCGCCATAATACTCGGGGTACTTGGTGCGCAGCGTGTAGAACCTGTCGATCTTGGCCTTGGTCCGCTCCAGACTGAACTTGCAGCCGCGCAGGAAGTTCACCAGGAACTGATCATCTGTGCGGGCCTTCAGGTGGGGCTGCTGCTTGATCCACTCCCGCAGGGCGGCAATGTCGTCATCGAGCTTGCTGGGCACCTCGTTCAGCTTCTCGATGGCGTTCTTCTGGAGCTCGGGACTCAGCGGGCGGATAGACGGCATCGTGAGGTTCGGATCCCCTTGGCGGTTGGCTAACGAATGTCGATTTTTGACCCTGGTATTTGTGAAACTCAAGTTGGAATCGATAAGCTATCGTCTCAGCACTGATAACCATGTATTGAAATAGTCGTCAAGAAGAACACATAGCAGAGCTTATCGATAGCATTTATTGTTATGACTTTATAGCCCAGCGGGCATTACAGGTCTACGAATCGGTTCAGTCGATGATCAACTGGCGGAAAGAGCCATCCATTCCGAAGTGACTCTCCTCCTGGCCAAGGTTTGTGGGCTCCTCGCGTAACTTCTCGTTGGTGCCAAAGTGCTGGGACTCCTCAAAATAGCTGCGGTAGCTTGCCATCTTGGCCTCCATTTCAGTGGTTATATCAAGGATGGTTGTTCCCTTGGTGCCTCCATATTCCACGGGCAGATATTCCTTAGGGACGCGATCAAAGAGGGCCTCCGGATCGGAGCTAACAGAGACCTGGAAGAACATACAGCTGTTTAAACACCCCTGATGGTCGACAGTGTCATACCCTCTCCCTGATCTTTGCGGGAAACCAACCCAGCAGCGACTTGAAGCCCGTCTCAAAGGCTTTGGGCGCATTGATGAAATGGATACCCCTCTGCCGCGTGGGCATAGCCTCATCAGCATAAGCCGAGAACTTGCTCAGAAGTTGTGGCTGGAGGGCAAAAAGATTCGCTCCCGTCACTCCACTCATGTCCATTATTTCCACGTAGCCACTGACCGAGGCGTTGTCATCCTCCAGCATCATGATCTCACCAAACATGGAGCCCACTCGAATGATGTCCTGAAACTTGAATTTACTTAAGTCGTAGGAGCAGGCCCGAATGATGGTCACAGCTGGGCCAGTGTCGTCTTTGTCGAGGGGAATGCGCAGGATGACTCTGTGGGAAGCTTCAAAGTAAATAGATTGAAAAGTCTAAGGAATTCTTCGGTTCTACCCCATGCGAATAATCTCCAGCACTTGGGGATCATCGGCCAGACGGTGCTCATTGAAGACCTCCGGGATGACGGCTTGCAAGCTGTAGAATCTATCGATCTTCTGCTTTGCCTTCTCCAGACTGAACTTGGAACCGCGCAAGAAGCTGAGCAGGAACTGATCCGCCACGCAGGAGCACAGATGAGGTTGCTTCTGTAGCCACTCCCTTAGGGTCGCGATGTCGGATTCCACTCGGCCAGGCACCTCGTTCAGCTCCTCAATGGCCACCTTCTGCAGACCCGCGGGCAGGGAACGCACTGGATTGGGAAAACTTTTACTCATGCTGGCACCACTTTCAGTTGCAGACTGACCAAAATATTGAGCACTTAATGCTGCCAATGCAACTGGCCGCCACTTGAATATAATATTCAAAGCAACTGGCGATAAGATCCGACTAATCTGGCTAGCGATTAGCCGGGTTATGGCTTAGGTTTTTTAAAGTAGATCAGGCAAAAACACGGTTAACAACCAATATTCAGGGAATACTATGGCTTCTTAATAATAGTTCCTTGAAAAATATTCTTGATTTTTCTGAAGATACAAAAACTTAAATTGTGTTTTTTACCTCTTTAAAGACCTTTCTTTTAGGTTTATTCTTTATCTCCAGCTTTATTAAATACATAAAGCTTTAAATGTAATAAATTAGACAGTTTCTCAAATCATATATAATAGAAAATATGCCTGATAATTATCTATTTCCGGCAAGACAACTATATCTACCCTAAGTTTAAATATCTTGCCCCAAAGAAGGGTTAAAAGAACCGTGCTTATCACTCTGCACACACACACACGCAGGCCGTAATAATCGCTATAGATAGAGCCTGCCAGATATCGGTTCGGTGTAGAGTATAAACTTTATTCAAAGAAAAATAAACATGGAAATATAATTACGCTAGACGTGAAGAACTACTGAGCTAACACTTATCGGCTAGTTACCCTGTTGAAGCTGCCACCGTCACTAAACTAGTCTCGGGCGCAGTTATCTCGAGATGGAATATATATATATTATCTGTGCATATATCTATCGAATGTTTTATAAATACGGGAATCTTGTGGAGCGGATGTAACCTAGGAGTGGACTGCTATTGCACAGGAGCTGGAGATTCTTTCGAAGTGTCGGCTGAAGTAGTTAGTTAGTTAGTTAGTACAGGCCGGAGGGCAGGTCCGTCACCTTGGACATGGATCCCTGGGTGTAGGATCGGGTGCGCACGGTGGCACCCTTTCCTCCGCTGGCGCTGGGGTAGTTCGGGGGCTCGTGCATCCGCATGGCCGGATTGCTGGTGAAGTAGATCTGCTGATTGCTGCGCGACTTCTCCCTGCCGATGGCAGCCTCGTTGAGGGCTTCGTGGGCGTGGGAGGAGTGCGATGAAGCGAAAGCCGCCTCAAGGCGCTCCACGTTCTTGGTGACCCGCCGGGCCTGCAGGGCAGCCGTGATGTCCGGCTTGGGGTATTTTTGGGGTGTGTTCATGCCCGTCATAAAGAAGACCCCGTTGAATTGCTGTGCCGGCGGCGCTGGAGGCGGTGGAGCTGGGGCCTTAACCTTCGTCGGTTGATGTTGCGGAATCGCTATGATAGGCGCCACATCCTGGACGCTCTTTCGCAGGGCTTGCATGGTAGGATCGTGCTCGTCGTGCCTCGCATTCATGATCACATCGAGCAGCTCTCGATTGGTGCTGGCATTGTAGGCCGTGGCCGTGGCATTCGCCTCCGGCATATCTGGCGATGGAGAGTCCATCTGATAGGCCGAGGGCTGGTCCGTCTCCGGGGCGTCGTAGTCCACCTCATCGAAGAAGGTGTGCATGGCGGCCAGGCGCTCTGCAGCATCGGGATCGCCTGGTTGATGCAGGACCGCCATTCCGTAGTCAGAGCCATCTTGCTCGGAGCAATCCGTGCGGGGAACAAGGTGTGCCAGGGATCGGGACTTTCTCGGTGGCTGCGGCACTATGTTCACCGGCACAATCTCCTGCTCCGTGGGTCGAAGCTGCCGCATCCTGGGCCTCGAGCTAGTGCCCGCCTGGCTGCTGATCTGCTTCTCCGCTTCGCTCACAATGTTGTCCAGTTCCTCGATGACGTCCTCAATGGTGGCTGCATCATCGTCATCCTCCTCGACCGCCGCTGTGGCTTTTCGCGACTGCTTCACCTTGGAAGGCAGCACGAGAATGGGCACTGGGCTGAGTGAGGCTCCCGTCTCCGAGCTACTGATGCCCTCGTCCTCGTGCTCGGAGCTGCTTGTCGGCTTCGTCTTGGTGGAGGGCGGTACCTGGCGTGGCAGGGCCACCGGTTGGTGTGCAGACTCCACCGGCTTAAAGTTGGATTGCTGCTGGGCGCCCTGCATGCGAAAGATTTCGCGCTGAAGCTCGGCACAGCGCTCCTGCAGCCGCCTCTCCATGGAGGTCAGCACAGCTTTCTCCTCGTGCAAGATCTGAACTCTCCGCTCCAGGATCACCATCTGGCTGCGCACACGCTCCGCATCCCTCGCCTGGGCCATCATCTTGTCCACGTCTATGTGAAGCTCGTTGAACCGTTTCACCTCGCTCTTCAAGGCATCCAGCCACGGCGAGGAGGAGGAGATGGTACGGGCCAAGGTGCTGGCATCGAGTCCCGCCTGGAAGAGCTCGGCCTGGATGTACAGGCGCTGCTGGATGCTCACGGCGCTCTCAATGAAGGTGTTGAGAAATCTGTTGGAGAATGAGAAATCTTTGTAATCTTCTCTTGGCTGTTATTAATGTTTTTACTCACTTGACACCTGTACACTGGAGCTCTCCGGATCCACCACCGCTGTTCAGGATACCAACCAGCAGCCGAAAGCGAACTGGCTCACTGCATCTCAGGCGCAACGTGGACATGGCGTCGGAGACGGCTGTGTGACCTGTGGAGGCTATCTTGTGGCTCCCAGTGCCGCTGCCAAAGGGCTGCCGGTCGCAGGCGGATGCTAGCAGCTGCAAGGCCAGGATCCGGGCACGAATGCCCTGTCCCGTGGCCGAGGAGGCCAGCGGCATGAGACCAACGGGTGTGTTCCCCAAGCGGGCTATGGCATCCAGAGATCGCGAGCAGCAGATGCTCAGACATTGCCTGGTGAAGAGTTATTGGTAAGATTAGTTGGGATCATGAATCTGTGGAGGGACGAGAGTCGACTTACAGGCATGACAGTTCATCGAGCAGAGCACGACGCTGATAGCTTTGGGGATTCCTGGTCATGGCCAGAGAACTGCTGGCTCCTGGCAACGGGGCTGGTGCATTACTGGCCTGAGCCATTTGAATAGCGCGCAGAACCTCCAGCAAGTGGCTAATGCCATCCGCAGGCGTGGCCACAAACTCTTGGACAAAGCTGCAGGAAAAGTGAATAGTTAGAGCTACCTCTGTGGTTTCCTTGTCTGGGAGTATGACTCACCTGCTGAACGACACTCGGAGATCCGCACGCAGTTTTGTTAGCAGATCGGTTATGGAGCCAAACTGTCGCATGGACATCTCCCTTTCGTTTACCGGCGGAGCGGGAATGGGAGATCTGCAAAGTAGGTAGGAATATTTTAAATTTCTTCTTTGGTTAATCAGTCTGTGTATTTCGTACTTGTACTCTGAATGCTTGGCTGGCAGAGTTGCTGATCTGGAGGCCTCCTCCTTAGCACTGAGCCCCGTGCTGACATCGTAGATCGATTGTTTCTTGCCGGTGCTGCTGCCCTTGGTGAACTTCCTCAAGGAGTAGACATAGTCCTCGGGATTGTACACAGGTGGCCGTTGATTTTCCTGAATTGGCGGTAGGTTAGTGTTAGGTTTCACTTAATTAAGATCGTTAATGACTCACCTTGCTAAACACGGGGGCCTGAGGCCAACTCTGCTCGGAGCCACCTATCTTGTAGGAGGCCAGGGATCCATTGAGGCTGCTGGCCCCGCACTTGTTCGTCCCCGAGCTGTTGGAGCCACCTGCTTTGTGGGGCGTTTGGCTCTGGCTCTGGCTCGGCACCTGACCCTGGCCGGGCAGCTCGCACATGCTGGGAGCCATCTGGAGGCGGTGTCCCGGGCGGAGCTGCTGCTGGTGCTGGTGTCGCTGCAGTGTCGAGCTGTCGCTGCGTTAATTGGAGAGGGGAAAAACCAATCGGGTGGAGTCAATTAATGTACGTGCCTGACATGGGAGAACTCGAATTTGCATTCAGCCCGGCCATAAATAAGCTGCGGAGCAGGGGGCTGGCATTCGGAGTTTTGGGTCGCCACCACGTAACGCACCGGAAAAACAAGCCGTTAAGTTTATTGAACATATTTCTGCGAGTACTCGTATTTGAGCCAAGGCTTATCTGCAGTCGCAGTCACACACGCAGTCGGAGTTGGAGCTGGAGTGGAGTCTGGACCTGGACAGGTGCCTTCGATATCCGCTGTCAACGACACCCAGATGGAGACGATGTGCGAGTATGTGGGCTGTGGGCCCGTTTCCTAGCCACTAACCACTAAGCGATCGAACGCCGATCGAAGTTGATCTGTGACAGTCACTGATTCGTTATTTAATTTTCTGTTTTCTGCTGAATTTGCATTTTAATGTGCTAGAAATAAAGACACTTTCACTGCCCGCCCAGATGAAAGAGACACTCGGCTCCAGCAGCTCCCTCTCGAGGCCCCAGTACCGTTAGAGCACAATGAGGGGTTAACGGCTCATGCATACGAGTGGCTATGCAAATGGCGCGGGCATTGTGCGGGGATCGGTGGTTATGATGAGCCTATGTGGTTACCTCAGCCCGGTATCGATCCGCCAATCAGTCACGTACCGCAGATGCTCAGGCATTCGGTTCTTTCGTCAGGTGTGCCTCTGCCCCTCACGCAACTCCAAGCTGCAGTCCAAGTCGGAGTCGAAGTTGGACGGAGATTGACGGAGTCAGCCACACAGATACGGTTCCCACAGCAGCAGCACAGCACCACCGCAGACACAAAAACACTTCGATCAATGTCAGCCACTGGCCGCAGACAGGAGAAACTCAACGGCAGCGATGGGTGTTGAGAGATCACTCAAAACAGAGTCTGCGACCGGGGTTGCAGCACTAAAATCTGCATAAATCAATTTGTGAGGCAGAAATTGAAATCGCGGAGCGAAGACTGCTCCACAAACTGGAATTGATAAGCCGTGAAAAAGCCTCCTCCGGGCTAATGGTCTCAACGAGGCGAGTGCTCTCCATTAGTGGCCATATAAGACAGACAGACTTTATGATTATTTTTAAACATTCGAGTGTCACATTCGAAAGGCAATTATCAATGGAGCAGTAAAACTTTAAGATTGGGTATCGATCGGAGGGGACAGGTGAAATATGTTCGAGATATGTTCGAGATATGTTTGCTGACCTTTTCTCCGAGAGATAAAACCAAAGACCATTAGAATAAAATAATGAGTTGTTGGTACTAAGTCTAGAGCAGGCTCGCAGGCTCTGTTGAAACTTTTGTTCAGAAGAGCGCTTTAGAGCCTTCCGCTGTATGGTCGTTAAGCATCTTGTTTTCAAAGACTTTTGCCTGATAGAACCAAAACTCTTCCAACTATGAACCAGAAGTTTTAGGGTATATGCAGTTGATTTATTCGGGGTCAGTCTCAGTTTAGAAGCACTCATCGATGGACGGCAACCATCCGCTGCAGTAGTGCCAGACGGCCCAGGCGGACCATCCCTGCTGGCTCTGCACCTTCTGGGCGCAACGCACGGAGTTGGTGATGTCGTCGGTCAACAGGGCATTGCAGCTCAGGCCGCACTCGTTGTAGGAGAAGCGTCCGTCGGCCTGGCACCAGTACAGATCGTTGATCTGGAAGATACCGTAGTCGTTGGAACCGTCCCAGTTGGCCGGGCCGACCACCCAGGTGCGGTAGTCGCTCTCGTGCTGGGCAATGCAGGTCCACTTGTCCAGCTGGTCACGAGGAACGCCCAGGTTGGACATCTCCCTAGCCAGGGAGCAACGGTCCAGGGTGCGGCCAGCCAGAGCGGTGGCGGCGCAGGCGGCCAGAGCCATAAGAACGATGAAAGCCTTCATGTCGCTTGGTTTGGTTTAAACGAAACTGTTTGGCCAACTCGGCTCCTGGCCTGTGTATTTATGGGAAATTGGGCTGCCCGTTTGGCTGGCCTATCAGCCCTTGAGTTCGTAACACTCAAAAAGATAGAAATATAATTAAAAAAAAGCCGCAACTTGGCAGATTTAAATAATTCATTCACGACCAAAACAACATGAAATAAGACCAAAATAACTTTATCAGGCGGCCGAGTACATCATAGGGTCCCATCTCAAAGAGAATAAAAGAACATTCCTGCGGCGAATGCTGCCTAGTTTTAGGCTCCCCAAAAAGGGGAACTTCACACGAAGCTTTCGACTGATAAGCCGCTATCAACCACCTTGAAAATCGAGTGTTAACCAAGATCTCGTCATTGTTTGAGGGGGAACCGCTGAAGTTCAATGAATCGAGGAGAAAGGTACGAGCGGAGCCCTCGCTGCTGATTAGCATAATTGCTGTTATATCAACAATGACGATGGGCTTAGAAGGGGCCCATTGTGGCCGTGGCCCCTTCAGTTCGAGTAGCCCAAAAATATAAAGATAGAGCCCGGGAACCGCCCAAGTGGTAATCCAGATGATTAATGATTAATCACACTCTCAGCCTGGCCATAAACCAGACCACAACTGGGGTCTAATAGCTGCAGTCAAGTGGTGATGTTTCGCCATTAAACCCGCGAATCCACTTCCACTCCACTTCAAAGTCGGACATTAAACTTGGGCCGTGCAAAAGATGGGAATTCGTCTGGGCAGGAGAAGAAAGAGATACTATATCTGCGGGTATATGCATTGCCATTTCCAGACCCGAATGCCTCGGATGCCGCACAATGAATAACTATGAATAATTTGAACCAACATGCAACCGCACCCGAGTTGCGTGAGCAGAGACCCACCGAGATATGGCGAAGACAATGCCTGCTATATTTTCGAGATAAATATTTCGAGTAGCTGCTGGAAGACAGCGAACTGCCAACGATCACCAGATATATCTTACGCACAATGCTGAGATACACATTTGGTGGGCTTTATTTGATGCGTAGATTGTGATCGAGTGCTGGGTGCCATATTTGGAAGCTAAAAGTTTCCGTATTTAATTGCTTATATTTGGGGATGCTTGAATTGTCACTGTTATGGATGGTGATTAATGAGCAAAAGTTATTTAAATCTCCCATATATTTTTGCCTCATTTTGCCTTAGTTTAGAATAGAAATCCTTTCTTCTACAAGCATCCATGTTTGCTTAGTAAGATAATTAACCAAATGGCAAGGAAACTAGTCCAAAGAGCTCGAGCCCAATAATAATAAAGTGAATAAAGAGTAGGCTCTTAGTGTCGCTCGGGAATTGCAAAACTGTCCCCGCCAGTGGACTCCTATTTCTAGCCTTTTAGGCGGCGGCGGCGAAAAGTGAAATTTTATATAATGGCCCACACATAACAGAGTCATTATGACAGTTGGCCTGGCCAAAGCGAATGAAATCTATTAGACATTAAAGCGGAGCCTCTATCTTGGCCAGCTGCTGGCAAATGGCTGGCAAACAAGTTAATTTAATTTCCAGGCATAAAACAAATTACGTATGAAAAGTCGCCGTTATCGCTGCATTTATCATGGATGGTACGACGGTATGTATCTCGATCTCCGCTCCGTCCCCATCCAGTTGAGGCCTCTTAGTGCCAACGGACTTTAGCTCGATTGAAAACAATTTCGATTCAATTACATCTATGGCAGTCGGAGCGACGGAGCAGAGACATGATGTAGGTCTATGGGATTGCCATTTGCGGCTAATCGCCGGAGATCAACTTTGCCATTTAGAGTTCGTTTGGGCCTTGCCAATTGGCGAAGACCAGGTACAAGTCGGCCTATAGCCTAATGTATTAATTTGCTGAGCTATTCTCAAGGGTGTCGTCGTCGTCGTCGTCTTTGGGGCGGGTTGAACGACATTCCAGGAGGTATTGAAACCGAGATGCAACCCCAATATCCATTGGAATTCCCATCAAGCTGAGCTGTTCTCTCCTCAGAAAAACCATTTCGGACAGATCATAAATAGCAAGATGGAATGGACATGGAAATGGGAAAGTTTCGCCTGAGTTTCGTTGAGCCGACACCTTGCCAAATTGTTTCTACGCGGCGTTACACAAGCCGAGGAATGGGAAATGAAATACACCTGGTTTGTGTGTTTGCAGAGACACCACAATAAGCTGGGATCGGATGTGGGCTTTGCTGCGGAGTGGAGTGGCACCTTTGCGACGATGATGCCAGAGATTAAGTCACCGCTGACATGCAAAAGTTCTCATGGCAGTTCCATTTCTTTAGCCCATTTGCATTTGCATTTGTCCGCGGCGAATTTTACCCACACTCGGGGCGAAACTCACTCGCAGATAAAACTATTAGGAGAATTTAGCAACCGACAAAGCCGTAGAGAAATGTGGCCACTTTTCAGCTGTCAGAGCTCGAGATCGAGACCGAGAGATCTCTCCGAGCGAGATTTCCCAAGGCTGTCAGCTCCCTTGAGCTATCGCCCATTCCCGGCTTTTGTCATCTTTTTGATCGTCGTCGACGGACGACTGTCAAGCTTGACGGCGTCGCGCTTGACTCCAAATTAAAATGGTTGTTGTATCTTTTTTTTGGAAGAGCTTTTCCAACGCTCATTATAGTTTTCACTGGGATTTGTTTTCAACAACAGATTGCAGGGCACCTGCCCGCCCGAGGTTATGTATCAGCAGGCCCCAGCTGTCAAATAATATAATTAGTGTTTGTCTCGCTGAAACTATATCGCAGCGGGGCGTGGGGCGGTGAGTTTTCGGTGCTTAAAGTCTCTGGAGCTTGCCTTTTGACACAGTTGCGTTTTGGAGCTGCTGCCAGAGACAGAGAAAGAAATGTTTATAATTTGTGAGTCGAATCGGTGGCAGGTAATTGATGCCGAAAGTGGCTAAGCCCCAAAGCGGGGGCCAGTGTCACCGTTGGCCTGTCTCTGACAATGGCTGAACCGCTGAAGATCATGTCAAGTTAACCGCGTGGAAAAGTGGAAGAATGGGTAATGCGATCATCTCGGGATTGTGCAAGTTCAGCCAGGGCCTGAGCATCCGCAGAGAAGACTTACCCCTCGTACGTGAAGATAACGTCACAGTTATCATATCTCTGGTAATCCGAGATCCTGTCCTGCTCCCGCTCAGAACATTCCAGATCGCAACCGAGCGATCTCCGTCGCCACACACTGTTGACTCCGCCGAACAGGGAAGCTAACTGCGATGAGACTTTGACTTCGGCCATTTTCCTCGAGACTCTCGAAAGGAACTTGTGCGAGCTGATAAAATTGAAAAGCTGATAGAGGTAAACCCCCGAGATATCTGCTATAAACTTGTACACCTTCGGGCATAAGTGGGGGATCGTCTGAAGATATGTTGGCTGAAGGGGCACCATTGATAATTTAATTACGCCCCTTAATCTTAATGAAAATCGCATGAATTGCGGAATTTTCAGGTTATTTGCGTGCTGATTTCCAGTTTTTTTACTATCTGCTATTCAGGGTATTTTTTGAAGCATGGCTTTGGCATGTCCTGCATAATTTCCTTTCTAATGTCGTAATTTTCTATGCTGTATTTTCTATTAAATTGATGTTCTTTTCTTGCTAGCTTCAACATAATATTCATAAGGTTAAGTCTAGTCATACAACTATAATTACATTTTTCTTCTGAAAATATATTTTTTAGCAATCATTGACTTGGAACTTTGTTTATCTGAGATTCCACATTTTCTTAACCATCTAAACTTCCTCTTTGGCACTTCCTTGAAGGTAGTTATTAAATTCTCAGTATTTTTTCCTAACTTTATTCACCAGTAACCTGTTTCCCAGGCACCCTTCTACCTGTTCCTTCCACCTGTCAGCTGCTACTCCTCAGACCAGACCAATTAGATGGGCCACAAACCGAGTGTAAAGCCCATTGCGGTAAGTCGACTCCCGAGTGGAATTGTTGTTATCTGTGGACCATCATAACCTAACGCTCGACTGACTTCCCCGACGGCAGCAATTGTCTTAGCCTGACCCACGCAATGTCGCTCCAGAGGGCGCCGAACCTCTCAACCTTAGGGCAATTACTTATGCACTTCCATTTCCAGTCGACTTTCCGACTTTCCGACTTGTGCTAATGTGCTCAGATTATAGGAAACACTACGGCTGGGGGCACTACTGGCAACAACTCCCCGATCTACGATCCGCGAGCCCCACCATCTCCATCCCCACCTCCGTCCCCAGGAATGGTATAATTTTCCGGTCTTTGATTTCCTGCTTTGTTTTAGCCTGTTCCTCAGACGAGGGTCTTTGTCTATGCGTTTCCACTTCCTTTGGACGGGCTCTGGGTTCCCGTTGCCGTTCTGAGACCCACAGACTCGAAGCTGGTGCCCAGTTTACCTTCGTTTATCACCAGCTACTCTTAGAACAAGGGAGCCGGACGGCTACTTGTATAATTTATTGCCCACTGCGTTGGCCACATTAAGAATTCATTGACCGGTCCCAGTCAAAGTCATCGGCCTGTGGCCACTCTTCTAGAAGGGAAGCTGTTTCCACTCTTTCTCTTCGATTTTCTTACATTTAGAAAGTGTGTGAAGAAAGGCAATAATTGAAGAACCATACAGAAAATTATCAGAACTGTAGTTTTGTGAGATGAAGAAGAAATGTTTACATACTATAAAGTAAAAAGTTATGTTCTTCATATATATCTCCCAATAAAAGAGGATAATGAAGAGGATTCCCAAACAAATCAGTGCAAATTTAGCTTAAGTTGAAGTTTATTGTGCGAGCTTAGAAGCAGCTGTCGATGGACGGGAGCCATCCGCTGCAGTAGTGCCAGGTGGACCA
>JAEIHY010019061.1:0-33711 GCA_018904565.1 Drosophila tsacasi
CATACATTTGCACAAAATTAATATACCTTTGTACCTACGGTACATGGTATAAAAATAATGGATGCCGGCTTAAATGGGAGGTTCTTTCTGGCTAACTAATGAGCTGCCGCTTAAAACCAGAGAACGAAACTTTCGTTTTTAATGAGATGCCTGCTGGCCATAAACATATTTGTTTTCCCCGCAGAATTCCTTAGTAATTAAAGCCATTGAACGGCGTCTGAAGGAGAGGTTAACATAAAAAATACATCCACAGACGGGATGAGTAATTATATGGACTGTGAAGAAGGCTTGATAAGAATTAGAACTGGTTTGGCTTCAGCTCTCCTCGCTTTCGGCTTTTGTCTAGCTTTAAGACAAAAAATATGATTTCTTACCCGGCTGTTTTTTTGCTTTAATGTTTTATGGATTTGACTTTGGCTTGGCTTTTAATTACATGGTCTGTGTGGCGGAAATGCCAGAGAACGGTTAATTAAATTATGGCTGGCCAAAATCAAACTCATCACGGCTCTGTCGGACAAATCCGCGGAGTATCCATCGATATTGCAGCAACTCTGGCAAAGTCCTCACTTCAATGGCATGCCAATTGCTGGCAGCGGCAAAAAAAGCTATCAAAATACCTTGCCATTAATTATAAATATGTTGAAATTGCAACAGACGACTGAGCATCTGTCTGGGCCTGGGCTTGGCTTAACTCTTAACTCTCGACTCTAGACTCTCGACAAACGGCTCTCAGTTTGTTTTCTGGCCAAGACTGTGCAGCTTGTTGCCACTTTGGCAGTGTCTGCTTCTGGCCACTTGCTGGTGGTTAGTAGTTGCTGCCGGTTTGCTGTTGCCAACCTGTTGCCAATACAAGTTCAATGATTCTTCTACACCCCAAAAAATAAATAAATAACTAGCCCTTAATTGTCTTTGAACTTGATAGAGGCAACCATGCACGGAAGGTACAGGCCAGAAAACACAAATAAAATAAGAGGAAAAACCTTTATTTAGTTACAGATATTATGCTAAGCTCAGTATGGGGTTCTTTTAGATTTTAAGAAGCCCTTAGCCCTTTATTAATAATATATATAAGTTTAAAATAGTAATGGTAATGACTGTAACTACGCTCAAATATAGTAGGCTCAAACTATAGTAATTATTTTCCACAAAATACCTAAATAAACCTGAGTAAACTTCAATATCTTAAAGTGTAGACAGATGGCTTCGGAATTTGCTGAAACTCTTGAAATTAGCTGCAAGTGCCGCAGACACTCGGCGATTTCTGGTGTGAAATGCACCTTGACATTTGGCTTGGATTTTTCCCATCGCTTATCGATTGAACGCAAAGCCATTTGTTATATGTTTTTGCAAATGATTTTGCCATGGGAGCGAGGGATACTATACTTCATGCCGCTTTTGTATTTATTTCTTTACCATTTTGCACTAATTCCAGCTCCTTGTCTTTCGCTTAATTACAGCCATTAAGCATTCGCGAGCGACAGTGGCCCAGAGCGAGACCATGGTCCAAACGAGATGAGATGAATCACGTCTGAGGAAGTGAGCCCATTAAGAGCAGATTGGTTCTGATCTGGAGAAACGGAACAAAGAAGCCACTAAAGCGCTTGATTAACTCCGGGGAGTGACTGGTGGACAGGTGGCTTGGATTCGAATCGACCGACATGGCACACTTTTGCTGGCTCCTCAAATTCGCCTTTCTGCTGCTGGTAAGTGTCGCATTAAGCCGCTGATTGCCGGAGTTTATTTATGGCCAGGTGAGCCAAGAATTCCAGGGAATTTGTTTTCCAAAAACACTGTCCACTTAAGTTCAAGGCTTCGTTTGATCGTTTGAGCCGACGAATTAAAGTAGTTCGAATCTAAGAAGAGACAAACAAAAAGAGCCAAGGCAAGCGATTAGTTTTATTTGTTAATGGAAAGTAATTTTGAAAGTAATTTAGCAATTGTAGAGGTTTTATTTATAGCATTTTTATATTATTTCTTGGAATTTAAATAGTTTTTCTTATTTTCCAATATTTATAATAATAAATCCCTATAAAAATGGCAGCACATATGTAAGTAAATTGTATATAAATTTAGCAACTCTCTTTGCTTTCATCACAACCCAAAAGCAATCAATCAATTTTCTCTGATCTTCAACTTGGAAAGTGGCTTTTTCTTTCCACACGATTTTCGATTTAACAATCGAAATTGATTCAAATGGCATCCCCAGGTTAACCCCAGGTTAAAAGACTTTGGACATCCAATTGAGACCTCAAGCAGTCACAGAAGCAACCGTTGCAACCAGTTGCCAAATGCATTCACAGGCGGTGCTCCATTAGCCATTCGTTTGGCCAATGCGTTTTATGAAAAATGGTTTAATGGTGCGATCGCACTCCATTTGTTTTGCCGACTTCGGCTTTATTGGCCCAAATCATCCATAATCCAGCCGTGGCTCACAGGCTGGCTGGCTCTGAATGCATTTCGGAATTAATTTTTACCACACATTCGCTTTGTTGTGTCTGGGCCGCACTTTATTGACTGCTCATTAGACAGACCGAGTTGATTGTGAGTAATGTGGAGTAAAGTAAAGCTAACTGGAGCCGAGTAAACTAAATAATTGCACGCGATACAACTGCAGACGGTTTGCTTGCGGTATTCTGAAAAAAATATCTGGTAGATTTTTAAATAGTAAATAACAAAAATTATAAAATATAAGTTGATGTTAAAGGGGAAACATATTTTTAAAAGCTTCTTAAAAAGGAGTTTTTTAAAGTGTTGAACTGTTTTTTATCTTCCGAAAATGTTGTAGTTTGAACATATATTACATTAAAAAGGCTTATACTTTATTAAATTCCCCGCATTATTTAATACTTTTTCTGCTGTGTTATTATGTGTCATATTATTTTTTAGTTTGTGTCAAAATTTGTATCACTTTTCATTTAAAGAAACCAAAGACTTAGGACACGAACTCGTTAAGAAAAATTATAAATATTTTTAAAACTTTAAACTACGTTAAACTAAAGCTTTCTAAAACAATGTATCATTTTGAAAAATATACAATATCTTAACACTCTATTATTTATTCAGAGCTCCTTAATTTAAAAAAGCTACCACTGGCAATATGTAATTTGTTGGAAACATGTATATTTTTTAATCGTTAAAGGGACCTTTAATTGTTATACCTTTCGTTTCCCAAAGTGTATTTATGCAACTGGCCCCTTGAAGTGCCTCTGTTTTTATGTGCCTATGTTTGTGTCTAAAAAAAAACTCTCAAAACTGAAACTCAGACCCCGTCTTTTGGCCATTCGATGGCGATGACGACGGCAATTTGCAAATTATGCACAGCGGGGCAGGGAGTGGTGCTGGCCGCTGTTGTTGCCGTGGTGCAACTACATTCTAAACTCGGCTTTTCTCTTCTCGATTATTAACCCACCAAAGTCCATCCATGATGATTGAGGTAAACATGCAAATTCATGCCAATGAGCTGTGTAGTTTATATGGTTTTAAATTGCTTGTAAACGTTCTGGCGCCGTCATGGGTTAATTTCCCACACAAATCTATGCTCGATGCTCTGTGTCTCTGCCATGTAATTAATAAATGTGTGTTTTTGTGCCACAGACCCAAGTTGATAGCTGCAATTTGGAGCGAATTCGAGTCTGATTCTGGGCCCAAACTAGTGGCATTGAGCGTGGCACTGCCCTAATGTGGGCTGCACTTGGCTGGAAGATCGATAGCGAGATAGGTGCACGGAGAGAAATTACAGAAAACTGATCCGATTTAATATAAGAAACAAATAAAATTTTAAGTTTAACTAGGCTATATAGCTAGTTATAAAATATAAATTATTAAAACATATTCAATCAAGGTGAAATGAACTGGAAATTCACAAGCCTTAATTCTAGGAATATGACAACGATCTCTGATAGATTGTTAAATCAGTAATCGGATTTGCAAACACAATAATTTAAAATATTTCTATTTATCAACTTTTTCTGAGACCTACACTAACATTTCTCGCAGTGCCTTAGTGAAGGCGGACCCGAAAAAACGCTGCTGGCGTTGTCTTGTAATATTATAATATTGTGCACACAATGTGGCCACAGCTGACGACAGCGGGTGGTAGAGATTAGACTTTGGCCGGGGCAGTTTAGGCCGGACTTTGGCATGGGGGAAAATGGACTCGCTGACACATTCACTTGGCCACCGACTGGGCAGCTCCGGTAGCCGCTGCTGCTCCTTGCAGTGTCCGCCCACTTCTAGAGTCAACGAAACGCCCGAAGAAACCGTTTGGATTATGCAGAAATGTTAAAGTTACATGACTTTTTCCGCATTCGATAGCTAAAAGCGCAATGTGTGTGGCAAGTTCGTGGCCCGCGTTGAGTCATTGGCTGCTCACTGGCCGAATCCTGTTCCAAGCTTCCAGATCAATCATCATCGTCGTATCAAGTGGTATGAAAATACTTCCGAAATTTGCATAACTCAAAACATGAATTCAATCTGTCAACTCGTGGCGTTGTGTGAAATCACGATGATTGGAGCTAATTAAAAGGGGGGCCAGCATCGAGTATTGAGTATTGAGTATTGAGTATCGAGTATCCAGTTGGTGGTGGATCGGCACTTGAAAGCCAATCGAGTGGGACAATTGAGACCAATAAAGAGAGTGCTCATTAAGGCGTGATTATTGCTTAATTGTTTGATCTCCATTCACGCGCACCACAAGGCGGATACGTAATGTGGCGTTCTGAAAGTATATTTCGTATATAAAAATAGCAGTTTTTGACACTTCCGCTAAGTTGACAGCCGTGAAAATTGTCACCAGTGCAACAATCGAATGATAAATGATAAGTGCAAAAGAATGTCGAACAGGATTAGAGCAATCTCCGATCTCCAATCGAAATCTTATGGCCGAAATCCAAACCAAAGCAGGTTGTGATAAATCAATCAAGATTAATAATTGCCTATCATGGGGCCGAAGCCAGGCCGTAAGTGATCCCCGAGCCGTGTTCATTCATTAAACTGGAGCACGTCACTGACCAGGCGGTTCGAATATCCCCACAATGGGAGAGGAATGCTCATTGTTGGGATTTATTCATTATTTCGTAATTATTTTTAGAACGTTTACCTTTTGTCTTACGCAGCCCTTTTGTCGGTGGCTAGCAAAGCCGTTAATTTGGTGTCAATGCTAAGTGGCGACCACTGTCGCTTTTCCATTTTTTCCATTCAACGCCCGCGGTCAGTTACTTCTGCAATTTTAGACATAAAAGGCAAGGCGACCCAAGTCCCGCCGGATGACTAACCGATCTAGTGACTGGCTCCGCTGGGCTGGGCTGAGTTGCCGCCTGGTCAAGTCAGGTAACTTTAGCACATGTGCGAAGGTGTTCCGAGCTGCGAGTGTGTAGATGCAATCGCTCAGATCGGCTCTGCTCTAGAAAATGCCCGGCGACAGGCGCCCACTGCGCTGCCGGATGTTGTTATTGTTCTTGCTCAGGGGGTGTATTTATACTCTATTATATTTTATTTGAGGCATATTTACCAACAGCTTGAATAATTATGCTATTATGTTCAGCATCGGCCATACTCTTTGGCGGCTTCCATTAATATTCGATTCAATTTTCGCCATTTTTCATTGTTTTCAATTTGCGCCTTTCCAATTCGAAGTCGATTATATTTCAATGGGTTAGCCGTGGATCAAAAGTGTGTCCGATGGTAAATGATCTGCCTTAATGCAATTAGCAATGCTAATAATGCTGAGCGATAGCCAGATATATATCCATAAATATGTTTTATTAGCTCAATGTGGATTGGGAGGGCGAGTTCGTGCCCTAAGTCTTTTGTTTCTGCAGTGGGTGTGTGTGTGTAAGTTGGCGCTGATAACGATTTATAGTCGATCTTTGGCCATGAATTTGCAATGCAATGTACGAGCACTATAACCCAGCAGATATGAATGTAGATTAGTATTGAATAAAGGAAATTAATGGGATATATTATGTAAGCCTCATGTTTTTTACATTTACTTTTTTATCTACTTTAGTGGGTCGATTTAAGTTGGATTAGTTTTGATAACTGGGATAAATATGTGATTATATCGATATATAAGTATTCTACTTGTATTATATTGTATATAACAAGAAATAACATTGAAGGCTAACTGAAAAAGGCAGGATAACTTTTCTATATTATTATTTTATTTTCTATGTATTATTGCTTTATATTTTAAAAAATATTTCACTACAGAATAAGAATTTCTTAAATACAATATCAAGACCTTGTATTTTTACCCATTTGCTGACTCAGTCCTACTTTACTTCCCCTTTAAAACCATGACTTAATTTATTAGTCAAACTTTAAGCCACAAAGAATGGATGACTAAATCCTGTTCTACTCCTAGCAATCATTACTCATGGAAAAGTAAATTAATTAAAACTGCAACCTGACCAAGGAACTTCCAGATATATACAGCTTGTCCCTAAATCCGGAAATGCTATTTATTAAACCCTTAAAAAACAGGTCGAGATGAGTCAGGGAAATGCAGGCAAATCAATAACAACATAAATATCACGCTGACAGATTGATTGTTTAAGTAATGTTTCCATTTTCCACTCGAATGGATTCCGATGCGAAGTGCCTGGCTTGTGCCTGGAACTGTTTGTTCGATCGCTGTTTTCGCTACCTTACGCCACCACCCACTTGAGCACTCGATCGCGCCGACGAGCTGCAACGCGGTTAATTATGCCACATACGCCACTTGACCAGGGAGCAACATGCACCACTTCAAACGGAGCCGGTGCCATGGCATTCCGATGTTCCGATGTCTTAATAGACCCGGCCGCATTATTATTCAAATGGCGAGTAAACTGGAGTTGAGTTGAGGTCCAGAGCCCAAGATCTTATTGCATGACTTATGCATATTTCTAAGCGACATGAAGACATATGGATTTATAGTATAGCATCGATCGTCGATCGTCGATCGCTCCAAATGATATTTTAATTACGCAAATTTATAAATAGATTGCTGAGATAAGCTCTGGATGCGATCACCCTGGGTGACGATTGCATGTGCAAGGCATTGAACACAGATTTTAATCTAGTTCTTGGGAAAAATCTATTAAAATAAATTTTTTGATTTATGTAGTCTTTAGGAAAATACTAAATAATTATTTGTTTAATCAGAAATGATATATAAACCCAAATTATACTATTTACTTAACTTCTCTCTTCTGATCACTCTTCTTCCCAGATGATGTCCGGCTGTTGGACACGTCCCGCTCCTGCTCCTCTTCCTGGTGGTCCGCAGAGTGAACTTATAGCGGGCAACGAGTTTCTTAAGCTCTTCCTGGACCACGACAATCAGCAGCGCAGTCTGCACAGCAGCGAACAGGACTTTGAGGGCAGAGCAGAGTCCACTGCCTCAACTTCGCCGAATCCTCATCCCCACCAGCGAATCGCAACGGGCAGGAGTTTAGATGGCAGCAGGAATCGCTATAGGAATTCCCTTAGTTCCAGCAGCAATCCCACAGCAGAGAACTCAGACTCCAAGCAGGTGGTCAAGCTGGTGACCTCCGGCAGTAAGATAGTGTTCCTCGAAGATGCCCCAAGACCAACTGGAAAGTTGGGAAAGTCCGCTTCCAACGACGAAGTCAAAGTAGTGGCCGTGAGTGTGAGCTCCTCTAGCAAAAGAGGCCCACCGAAGGGCAGTTCCCATGGAAGTCCCACTGGAAGTGGCTCGGATTTTGTGAATCGTTCGCACAAAAGTGAACTTTCCATTGAGGAAACGGAGCCCCGATTGGCTGGTGACTCCATGGATTCTGAAGGGGATTCCCTGAACAGTGCATCTAATATCCAAAACGTGTTGGCAGCTCCTTTGCTGGCGGCCTCAGCCTCCTCCATGCATTCCTTTTTGAAAAATCAAACGGAGGATGAAACGGGAACGGGAACTGGAGCCGGAACTGGAGCTGGAATTGGAGCAGGCAGTGGAGCAGGAACTGGAGCAGGTTTGCCCTTCCAAACGGTGATTTATCATGACACCAAACAGGGCAGGGGTCCGCAGTCTAGGTCTATATCCTACAGCTCCATTAGCCAGAATGTAGATGATTTGCAAGCCTGGCAACAGTCGAGGAGCGGTATCCTGGCCGAGGCCCAGAGGAATGTGAGCGAGAGTCTGAAACATGGCCATGGCTCGGAGCCAGCCAAGTTCTACTCGGTTCCTTCGAAAATGTACAGTGTGCCGAGTAAGTTTTACTCGGAACCAGCCAAGGTTTACTCCGAGCCAGCCAAGATGTATGGGCAGCCCGAGAAGGTATATTCCGAGCCCTCCAAGGTATATGGACAGCCTTCGAAATTTTACTCGGAGCCAGCCAAGGTTTATGGGCAACCCTCAAAGGTTTATGGAGAACCAGCCAAGACCTACTGGCCACAAACGGCGACCAGCACGGCGGCCACTCCAGCGGGAAGTACTCCTCTTTCCAGTCCCATCTCTGGTAGTAGTACCAGCACAGAGCCCACGGTGGTTCCCACCACGTTTTTGCCGCCCAGATCTAGACCGCGACCAGCGATTGTCTCGCGCATCGCTTTTGGCGAGGCCCAGAGCACAACAGTAACATCGCCAACAGCAGCAACAACAGCTGCAACAGCAGCATCTACAACTCCAGCAACACTGGCCGGCAGGGTCACCACAGTAAAGACTCCCAGCAGCAGCAGCAGCAGCATTAGGCCAACAACTTGGCAGCATCACTATCACAGCTACCAGCAGCAGCAGCAACAGCAGCATCACCAGCAACATCAGCCACAAGCTCATCCAACGCGCCGCGTACTCTTCAATTTGGATAAATTGCCTTATGATTTATTGAATGCACCGCAGCCGCATCTATTGGAGCCAATTTCATCGAAGCAACAGCAACAGCAGCCACGTCCCTGCTGGGAGCAACGTCAGCATTCATCACTGCCGCATCAACATTCTAATCAAAATGCCAAAGGATTGCCCAACAGAGGTGAGTCTAAGTCCAAGTTGGAGTTGGAATCTGAAGCGGAGTCTGAAGGTGCACAGGAGAAAATAAGTTGAAATTAACTAGTAAAAATTATTCTTTTAGGGATTCCATTTTTTATATTATTTAGAGATTCGAGTCTTGATTTTTAGAAAAAATTCAAGCATGCCTGGAAAGAATTTAGATAACACCATGCAATGTTAGACAGTATTTCTTCCCCTGTAATTTTGGTTAAACAAATTACACTCTGCAGCAGGGCTCGTGTTGCAATTGCATAAATTAAAGAGATCAATTTCGGGACCCAAGCGGATTAATCATATATCATGACTAACGTTTATCCAACCCGCTTGGATATTAAGATTAAGATGCATTTAAGATTCCAAGGAGGTTCATAATAATTTCAAGTATTTCTTTCTAAGGAGGTTAAACTCATATTGCTTCCTTCAAAACTAATGTATTTATTGCTTAGACTTTCTAAGGTAGTTTATTTTATAATTCGAGCATAAAAAACCTCAACTATGGAATAGTGTACCTATGAATTGTGACAGAGAGCGACAACGCACGGGCTAGCCCCACTTGAACCCCGGCTGGCTAATCTTGAACTTATCAAACATCATCTTTTGTTGCAGATCTAGTCAAGTGTGTTGCCAAATTCGCACACCAACATGGAGCTGCTTCGGCATCGGCATCCACGGCTTCGCCATCATCATCTGCATCGTCGGGGTCAGGCAGCACCAGCAACAACGGCGGCGGCTTTTCATACAGCTCTAGCTCCAGCAGTAGCTCCTCCTCCTCATCCTCATCCTCCTCAGCCGTGGCATCTGGAGCCTCCGCCCACTCCTCCTCCTCATCTAGGGCGCAGCACCATCAACACTTTACCACCGAACGCCCCGAGCTCTATACACCGACCTCGGAGCAGAATTACGAAATCGAGGAGTCCGTTAGTGTTATGACAAACGGACGGGCCCATGGACCGCAGGGTGGCGGTGGTGCTGCAGGCGGCGGTGGTGGCACTGCTGCAGTGGCCACTACGCCAGCTGGACCAGCGGCGACGAGCACCATTCGTGGCATCAACAGAGGACGTGGCTCGGTGGTTTACAATGCAAATGCCAACGATTATTCGGATGATGGCGGGGATGGAGATGGAAATGGTGAGACCACATCTGAGGGTGATTCCTCCGGGGAGGAAGGGGCAGCTGGAGCACCCGAAGACGAGGACAAAGTGGCGTACGTGGTCGAGGGACGTAACTATCGCAAGTACCGAGTGGAGGAGAAGACCGACGACGGCTTCATTGTCGGCGAGTACGGAGTGGTGGACCACAACGATGGGAACCTCTGGGGAGTGCGTTACACCGCCGACTCCACCATCAATCGCAGTCTGATTCAGAAGGCGTTGCTCACGTTTCTCAAGCTCAAATAGGGGGCCATGGCGGTCACTCTGCACTCAAAGAAATAATTATACCGGAAATTTGAACATTTTGAAATTATTTAGAAAGTAAAGCGGAGGAAAATATGAAGAAAATTACAAGAAATGGGACATTTAATGGCCTTAACCTTTTAATTTATTCATTATATAAAATCAGGCGAATAAAGCCTAAACAATTAAAAAATCTAAATTTATTTAAAATTCCTCTAAGAAAACATACTATGTGTTAAGCATTAATATTCTTTTCGAAAATCAACATTTCATGTACATTACAAATTTGTCCAAATTCAGAATAATTATTTGTGCGAGTGTTGAAGAAGAAAAGAAAACCATCACCCCGCACTCCCCCGCTGAGGAGCCAGCTGCAAGGGCATTCAAATGTGATCCAAGTCGTATTTTAGCTTAGCCTAGATAACCTAGATAGCCTAAATAGACACGTAGTTACCCCTAGTTCGTAGCGCTAGTTGAGTTCCCACGCGACCAGGACACACTCCTTCGGCCCTGTGTGTGTGTTTGTGTGTGTTTAGTCAGTAAACGAATTTTGTTTAATGTTTAGTTAATGTTTTAATTAATTTATTGTAGTTGTTGGTATTGTAATTGTAACCGTAGCTTACTTTAGAGTTACCTAAAGCGAACCTAATTTATTCAGCCGACAGCACTCGAAATTCCACTGACTTAGCAACTTGCCATAAAAGAATCCGACGACGTAGAAGCACCTACCAGCATTAAGATCGAGCGAAACTATCCTAATTAGAGACTAAGTGACTTGCGTAGTAAAAATAAACGAGAATTAAACCGAGAATGTAAGCGAGTTGTGTGTGCATTAATCTCTTTGCGGGAGGGGAAGTGGGAAGGTATATGGAAAACGGGTTGCCGCAGAGTGGGGGCAGATATCCCATACCATCGTTGGATCCTGGCCTGCTCCTCTCCTGCTCCGCCGTTCCGCAATGTAAATAGCCACTTAAAATTGATTAAAAACACGCAGCCTGCGGCACAGCGGAGGAAAGTAGTTTTTCGAGACAATATCATTAAAATTTAATTGATATGAACAAGTGACAAAGCAGCAGCCGAGGCAGGACAGCCCATGCCAGGGAATTGGATCTTATTGTTTCCGATATTTACACAGAGAAAAATGATATAAGCACATATATTTTTTGTAGAGGAACTTAATGCCTCTTTGGTTGGACTCTTTTATTGAACTACTTTGTCCTTTACAACAAGTTAAATTTGATGTTACTTCTTGACTACACATTATTTCGATTTCCAGGCTTATGGTTATGGTTCCCCTTAATTTTCTCAGTACCTGGGATCACTGAGATAAGCAGTGACAAGGGCTCTGCTCTTCTCTTCTCCATTGGGATATAGATAATACCCTGGCAGCTGGAACCTGCCCGGGGACCATCAGTCTTCCGAGTGAAACGCGGAAGCTTGACTCCTTTGCGGAGAACTGGAATCGGAGATCTCCGTTCGGGGAACAAGGAACCTGTGACAAAGTCAAGGCGGCCGTTTTTGGTGCTCTTTATAGAGGCACATTTGGCCAATTAAGAGCAGACATTTCCATAAATGTCGCTGTCGTTGTTTACTGATCTGCCCCAAGACCTGAAAGCCAGCCCATAAAGGCCAAGAGCAGCGGCACTCAACGGGAAACCGACTGAAGGTCGCTCAACGACCTTGCTTGCGGTCGCCTCTTTTCCTCTGCGGACGAGTGTATTAATATAGGATCGGCTCTGTATATGTGAGGCGTCTGCCGGGCCTGATTTTATTGCCCCTCGGGGACCCACCAGTGCCAGGAGAGTGGCTGGGCAAAATTTCCACTAATGATTGCATGCGCCAGTGCCGAGATCCAGTCGCAATGCCAGGCTATTTATAGATGTGTAAGACAATCGGGCTTTGGTATGCCACCACCTTATCGCAAACCGGCAATCAACCCAAACGCAATCCCAAACCCCAGAGATCGAGACGAGGCCCAGCTGCGGATTCTGACCCTACTGCATCGGCGACGCGATCTGCGTGAAGAAATACAGCACATGACCATAAAGATCACGAAGGGATTGGGGGCATCCGGCAACGAAGCTGGGAATACACTAGCTTAAATGTTTTTTGAAATAAATAAATAACTAAAAAGATTGAATGAACAAATTTTATGAAAAATATTTTTGAAATGTAATAATAATAAAGGAGAATGTAATGAAAAATAACAAGACCAAAGTTTGTTTAAATCTGGAATCATTACTTATTAAATAGCAATAAAAACCCGAAATCTAAATTGTAATTATTATTTATTAAAGAATATTATAGTTAGTTCTAGCTCTAGGAGTCGTAATTTAATATCTTTAAGTAGCTTTATAGTATTCAAAATGTAATCAATATGCAATATTTAACCAGGCCTGAACGTCTTAGTACGTCTGGCTCAGTTCATAACAATACGGAATTTAGTTCATTAGAATACATGTTAAATAATAAAAAAAAAACATAAATATTTAACTTATTTTATACCCACTGACTACCAAAAACCAAAGACCTTACATTTTACCAATCTCACATTCCAAGGATAAATTTCTCATTTTAAAAAAGAAGTCCGTGAAATTCCATTTACCTCTTTCAAGGGTATGGAAAAAAGAGAATGTGCCTGGGACAGTTGCAGATTTAATGCGAAATGCCAGAGAGGCAGAGTCTGGGGTGGGGGATGTGGCTGTGGATGAAGCTGGAACTGGAGATGGGGATGGTGCCGTGCCCTTTCTGCGGTCAGCTGCCTGATGGACATCTCCGGAGGAGGAGCAGGAGCTGGATCTGAAGGAACTGGTTATACCGTTGCTGGCCACTTCGCTTAAGTGCGGCAATTATAAGGCGAAACAGTTCTCTTCACTGTGCCTCTGGTGGAGTGAAAGAACTTAACTGAAATAAAAGATGATGAATGCCAGGGAAACACTGACAGTAATGCACACAGAAAATTTATGATTTTGCTAATTTTATTTGTTGATGATATATTTAAAATTTATTATTGTGAATAAGCAGCCAGTTCTGTACGGTTTTTATGATACAAATATGTTTGATTTTAGTTTAGGGTAGAAAAATACCTAAAAATCATGCTTTGTCTTAAAAATTTTTAATTTTTGTCTATTGTACAATATTATTTTTGTACCTACTATTGTTATATCACAAATAGTACCTTTAGGCAGTGCTCAAATAATATAAATAATAGAAGCATTTTTTAAGACATTTATTAAAAAGTTTCAATCCAGTTGGCGTTCAAAGTAACAACATGTTTATGTTATGTAATTTCTGTTTTGCGTATGGTCTTATTGGACTTCCACCGTGACTTCTTTTCGGACAGCGTTTATCAATATGTTTTCTATTTCATACATCTTGGTCGGGGTTTTCCTTGTTTTGTGCCAGCGGACCGCCAAAAGAATATATTCTGCAATCAAATGTACAATTTTAAACAGGAAAATTATATAAAGAAAGTTAAAAATTATATTATATATTTTAATTTACAAATAATAAAAAAATTCCCTTAAACCTTGATCTCATTCTCCCTTTTATTTCTGTGTATTTTTTATGTTATTGGAATTTTCTGCTCTTATTTATTTTTGGTAGGTGTATAAATGCGTGTCGGCCATAAATTTGAAAACTGCACGATCGCCGCTCTGTGACAGGTTGAACGTTGCCACGCCCCCGCCCCCACGTCCTGGTTAGTGGCTTTTTAATGCGGTGGGCGTGACCTGGAAATGGGCATTCTGACAGCTGCGAGGAGGCTGTCCACTAGCTTCATTAAATCCAACCAGCCTCCGCTTCGCTGCGCTCCAATCTCGGGGGCTCCGAACATCCGCATCTTCCCTTTACTTTTGCCTTGAGTTGCTGGCAAATTGCTCCCATTGATCTGTCTTACAGAAAGCTGGTCCTTTGTCTAGTAGTCCTGTCCCAGAGTCCTGTTAATTATCTCGATAGTTGGATGCATAAGGAGCAGCAGCAGCAACAACTCCTTAATGAAGTCGCCCCCATGTGAACAGGCATGTTCCACAATTTACGATTCATTTTATTCAATATTCGAGTCGCGAGGCTGATCGATCGCGATTCGAAAATTTATGACACGGCATTATAATTGACCGATTTGTCATTATAATTAGCATGTACACGGCCAGACACGGCGAATGGATCCTAATTTATGCATATTGCTGGGATTATTTTTAGAGAGGACGCGACGCAGGCAAAACAAGAAACAATGTTGCATGCAGCGGAAGGAATAATTTGACCAGAGAGTCACCTACCTTTAAGGCATGCAAAGCAGCTTATAATTTTTCAATTAAAGTATAACCAACATAAGGAAGAAAAACAATGCTAAGGAAATGGAAAGGAACATCCATTTTTAGTAGAATATTTTAGGGAAAGACCAGATGTTTTTTTTAAGAATTTGTAGTATTATATCTTAAAGATCTATACCAATTTTTAGAGTTCAATATGTAATTTTAAAATCATTTTAATAAGCTTGCGCATTACGGCAATTAAGGGACTTCTTTAAATTAATAATGATGGGTATCTAACTATTGCAAAAATACACCTACATTTATAATATAATAAGTTATTTTCTAAAATATGTATTACCTTTCTATAGTGAGACTATAAATAAAGGCAATTTATTTTAAAGAATATTTTAATTTTACCTTACAGGAATTTTACATTTTACCTTACATGTTACATTTTCGAAGAAAGTGGCATCACTGTAATAAAAAAGCCTGAAAGTATGTGATTCTCATAAATATAACTTCTTGTTTACATCGAAAATTAAAATCAAATCTAATAATTAATAACTAGACTAATAAATTAAATGAATTAAATATTAAATATTTAAAGATTACTTATCAGGCAGAAGTGTGTAAAATGACCAAGATCTTTAGAAATTATATTTTATGAAAATTACTTTAGTTTGGTTTTCAAAATTCTTATATTTAAAATATAAAAGTTTTTCTTATTTTAAAGCCATTTTAATATTTATGGTATACCTTTTAAAACAATTTTAAACCAAAGGAGAAATTATCTTTATACCGATTCCGAACTCCTAAAGGTATTTTGAATTAAACGAGTAAAATCCTTAACCAGAAATAGGGGCAGCAAAACGCCCACTAAAAAATCTGAAGGACCGGAAAGGCAGATTAAAAATTACCAAAAGTCATGAATCAAGCTGAGAAGTTAATTCAAGAATTCGAAAAAAAAAAACGAAAATATGAGAAATCAAGAACACGGGTCAGATGTGCGAGAGTCAGACAATGAAGAATGCAAATCATTGCACATGTGCTGTGTCCTGCGAGTGCCAGTCCAAGCGAGTTCAGGTTCTGCAGCCTGCAATCGATTTGGAGCAGAACTAATTGTCCGCCGGCAATTAGCAGGAAAGGAACTCCGAGATCTCTCAACACTTTACTAATCTGCAAGTGTCAAGCGGCCGCAAATGATGGCGATGACAAAAGGAGTTGACAGGACGCAGGCAGGACTAGAGGCCGAAGTAGGGGC
The DNA here is from genome assembly GCA_018904565.1 of Drosophila tsacasi. Lineage (NCBI taxonomy): Eukaryota > Metazoa > Arthropoda > Insecta > Diptera > Drosophilidae > Drosophila > Drosophila tsacasi. Next base: position 15,889 of record JAEIHY010019061.1, read on the forward strand.
AGAATACAGGACCGGAGGACAGGAGGGTTGAAGTGTGCGTTCCGGCTAAAAAACTGAGGCAGCCGCACCGGCAGCATCGAAATTCTGCCGAACTTCAGGACCGGGGACCACGACAAGGGGTTGCTTATCGCACACTCGGGAAAATAGGGGTTAAAGTTTCATTACTGGCATATTTTTAATTAAATTTAAGAATTAAGAAATTTCTAAATACAAAGTAAATAATTGCACAAAAATTGTATTGAATTATGAACATGAAAATCACATTTGAAGTATTCTAATCATTTATTCTATATTTAACATAGAAAATATGGAAGTTATTCTTAGTCATCACTTGTTTTTAATTTATATGAACTAATTCCCCATAAATATTTATTCAAATTAGTTTTTTCAAGTGCCCTGACTCACTCAAATACAAAACTTGGACGCAGACGACACAACAGGTCTCGACAACGGAGCTCACAAAGGAGGAGCGCAGTACCTTTTCGCTATAATAATGAAATTCAAGTACCACACGGTGCTCCTTTAACGTTTGATATCAAAGGACATTCGATCGGGCATGCAACATGCGCTCATTGTCCTGCCGCCGTTGTCAGTTTTTCTTAAGCGATTCTCGTATTTATGCCAAAGATTACATGTTGATCTCGCATATCTTTCATCTCGAAGGACTGGGTCCTTTGGCCCTCTTCTCCGTCCCGATTTGGGTTCGTGATCCTGGAATCCGTGCGTGCTTCCCACGTCGCCGAAACACGATATCCAGGCGATGGCAGGCGAAATCAAAATGCCGTCAGTCAGTGGCTCAGTCATGACTGTGCATTAATTGGTAGACAAATCACAAACAAATTATCATACATCAACGAGAAAATTAATTCACAAAAGTATGAGTGTTGTGTGTTAGGAGTTGAGAGATTTTTAGACTAGCAAATACCTAGTATTCGGAACAGTAAGTGGAATAAACATGTTTTAGATCTTTTCTATGAAACTCTTGTTGGATATTGATTAAAATATTAGTTATTTCTTAATTAAAAAGTTATTTATCAATTAGTTTTTTTTTTTGTATATGGGTTTAACCTTTCAGTTTCAGTTCCTTCTTTAAAATATAATATACTGTATACATCTTCCTTTTCTCTTCTCTATTTTATGAATTAATAAGTATAAGTAATTCTTTCTCTAAATTATAAGATACCCTCCAATTCCTAAATTTCTTCACTCTCTGAAATTATACAACTTTCTCATTAATTCATGGCCAAAGAATTGCTATCTATCTATCTATCCATCTTCAGTGGAAATCTCCAGTCGATGACAACGGGCCCGCTTCTTTAGTAGTCCATTGTGGACAGATCCTCAGCTCCTGCTCCAACTTCAACTCCTCCACCTTTCACATATCCCAAGGTTTCGTGATCTTCAGATTCACAGCCATCGATAAGCTAGAATGCCCCCTTTTGGGCTACCTCCAGTTAGCGATTTGATGAGGGTTACCACTGCTCCTGCCGATAGATAATTTCATAACTGAAACAAAAAGCATATTGCGCATGCTAGATTGATCGCCCACTTGTTCTCGAGGACTCCAGACTCAAAAAAAGGCCAAAGAAATTGAAATCCATTCATTCGTCCTTTCCCTAACCCTTTTCTTTTCAGTTCGTGGAAGTTAGTTCAAAATTCGCTATTTATTCAAAACCTCTCCCTTTTCACATTTTTTGTGTGAAAAATATAGAATTCTGAGTTTCCCGCATGATGAATCAATTGTTAAAGACTCGTTGGAAAATCTTAGGGCATCAGGTGCCATCAGGTGAATTAAATGGTATAATGGGCCTGCGTTGTGTATTCGATTTCAATCAGCCGTGGATCCTTGAGATTCCTGAGCTTCCACGGCTCTTCCCACGTAGAAAAAAAGGCTATGATGGTTGTTATTCAGTAATGACTAGCGAGCAAAGGTTGTAAAGGTTGAAGGTTAATGAACTCGTGTAAGCGCGATCGATTCAATTCAATTCAATTTGTTAAAGGCAATGGAAAACCTAATAATTCGTAAGGGAATCAAGGTTTGGGGAGACAGGAGTTTGTAAAAACCCTTGCAGTAAGTAACTATTTATAGTTTTGTATATTTAAGGATTGACAGGTAAATGATATAGTAATCCGATTTATAAAAAAAAAAATATAAACCAAAATTCTAGAAGAATACAAAATGGCCATGTCTCAAATTATATAAAAATATGTTAAAAGCCAGCAAAGTTTTCCACAAAATTTTCCGGTCGTTTCTATCGCAGCTATAAAAGTTAGTTTGTTTAAATAATTTAAGGAATTTTCCTGACTGCAATGTCATAATGACTTAATGACATAATGGCCTCGATGGGTACAGAGCATTTCTATAGAGATTTCTAATTATCGATTCAAAAAATGATTATCTGAATCGGAGTTGAATGTAATTAAAAATATTATGGTGCTTAAACACCAGTGGAGCGGTCTAAAAATATTTCTGTCTGTCACCAAATTGACTTCGATTTTTTCCTCTTAGTATGTGGTCGCGGTGTTTTCGTCTGTTTGAACTCCTAGTTCTTCTATATTCATTTAAACAAGTACGATATTTAATATAATATTAATAAAAATATTTTGAATTAAAATTACAATTTTAGGTCACTTCTTCCGTGGAGTTCACCAATATCAAATGCACGTCCCTGGATCCCGATTTCGATGACTTTGAATATTGCTTCTTAAAATCCGTGAATCGTACCTACAAATACCTTTCCTTGAAAGTGAACCTATTTAAAGTGCCCATTACGAAAATTAAAGTGGGTATTTTATCCTTAATCCAGTATCAATATTTTTATTTGAGATTCTAATTAATTCTAGGTCAATATTGCATTGTTGAAGCGGTACAACGGCTACAAGCCCTTTTTCTATAACGTCACCGTCGACGCTTGCCGCTTTTTGAAGAATCCCACCGTTAATTCTATTGCAGTCTACTTGTATGGTTTTTTTAAGGAATACTCAAACATGAATCATACTTGTCCCTATACTGTGAGTATGTGGCCATAACTTAAACACATGTTAACACATCTTGTACTTCGCAGAGCGATTTAATAGTTGAAAAGCTGTCCACCAACTTTATTAATAAACACGTAACGGATGTTTTGCCCTTTCCCCTCGGCGATTACCTCTTCCAATCCAAATGGATTGCCTATGACATCAATCGCGCTAATGTCAATCTATACTTCACACTCTCATAAATGTATGGTGCCCATTCAGGCCGAAATAAATTTTAGAGACAATAACTAAACTATATTTCATGAGTAAATATACATTTAATAAATACCCTTGTTCTGGCTACATAACTTCGATAAAATAACTCTTTTTATTGCAGCCTAGAATGTATTCGAGGTATCTTCGTTTGGCGAAACTTTGTGTTCCCTTATATCCTCACTATAAATTATAGAATAACATTAACTTAGGAATAACAGATCACACAAATATAAAATGCAACACCTTGGACCCTAAATTCGTAGAATTTAAATATTACTTTTTGAAATTCTGCCTTTCCCTAGAGACATATGTGTTTCTATTACCCATTCCCAAGCCGAAAGTTAGTGCGTTTATCCATCCACTAAGGTATCTCAGAACTCACCTAATGTAGTTCCAGGTTCAAGGTTGAAACTCTCAAACTCATTCTCTACAATGTTATTGGTGACGTGTTTTTTTTTTTAACATATTATATATATAAATTGGGGTTTATGCTTAGCCTATTAAGTATTAAATCGGTTACAAGGTTTAACATAAGCCAATCTTAACTTTACTACTAGGACTTCCTTTGTATGAATATACAATTTTTAAAATATTGTTTAGCTTGCTCAGTAAATTGTAAAAATGTATAAATTAAAAACATTTATACATTTATTTAAATACAAATATAGAACTCATTTTCAAATATTTTGGACGTGTGTTTGCTTAAAATGAGACAAAAGTATTAAGTTCTAATATAATCAAAGAAAATTGCCGGTGCTTATGGAATATCTTTGAAAATCTATGAACACCTTTAGCCGGAAAAGTGGCACAAATCTGGTGGGCCCTCGTAGATCGTCTATCTGCTGTTGGGAAAGTGAAAACATAAACACATTTTACTCTTAGAAATTTGCAGGAAATGTGTAAAATTTCTCGCAATATCTGAGAGTGAAATCGGAAACTTTCGCCAACAGTTAGGGCCCGGGGCGTGAGAAGTGTAACGCAATGTACAAAGTCCCGATATTAGACGGATCCTATCTCCATTTGCCGGGCGAGTGATCTGCGTATGACATAATCTTTGTTTCGGGCTTAAGATGCAAACGAGACGTGGCCTGGTTTTTGGACCTCGAACTGCTGGTTCTTTTGGATCTCCGAAAAACAAAAGGACAGCGGCGAACAGGACATCCTACTTAGCAGCAGCGGCAGCATCGAGCTGGGACGCAATTGTAAAAAAGGCAAACAAAAAGTCCTTAAGTTATGTTGGCTGGCAAATGTTGAGCGCGAAACAAAGAGGCTCCTCTGGCAGGACCACAAAAGGCCCCTTAGACTGGGATTCAGATTCAGACTCAAAACGGAGGCACTGGCACTTATGCAAGGTACAACAATAATAGCACTGAGAAAAAATTAAAACAAAATCTTGAAGGTATTTAAAATTAATGTAAAATATGTTGTAGATTTATATGTATTCTAAAAACTCTGATCTATTAGTCTAAATATATTTTAAATTTTTAGGAAGTAAAAGGGAACATAAGCCACATTTTAAGCAAGTAAAGTTGAATAAAATTAATTATCATCGCTTTACAAATATCTCTCTTAATTCTCTTAAAATGTTGATTTGATTTGTTTTACACAATTGCCTTAAATTAATTTTTCTTTCTGTGCAGGACACAACAATCAAAGCTGAAATTGAAATGGAAGCAGCGACTTCATCACTTGTTTCCTCTCGCTCTCCTGTTGCATGAAAACTCGGTGGAATTCAACAGCCTGAAATCTGAGATCTTGGCGGAGGATCTCGCATCGGATTCGGATTTGGCTTGGTAGTGGGTATTGGGATATCGGGTTGTCGGGAGTCGCCGGTCTTCGGCCGGCAGCCCTGGAGGTGTGTCCCATTGTCCTGGCCGCGTTTCCGTGGCGGCCACGAATATGAAACTTATCTGGATTTGATTTTGCACGTGCAGCGCTGGGAACCTCGATGCTCGATCCCCGATCCCTACCAGAGTTGCTCAACTTTCTGCCTGCATCTCCTACCGCCTTGCGTCATGATGTCCTTAAGGACATTCGAGCACTTTAATTTCATGTTTGGAATTGTTCACATGATTTCTCAAGATCAGATTGCTTATCTGCGCCTCCGTCCCTACTTTTCTGATTCAATTATTGCGCTTTTCCTAGTTATGTCTCTTTTTTTAGGGTCTAATAGTTCACTTCCTGCCGTTGGGTTAATGGGAACCCCATTTGCACTTCAGTTTGACGTGATTTTCGAGTCGCTTCCTGTGGATCTCGTTCCCGGAGTTATCTCCCCTCTGTCTGTTTGCACTTTTGGGCTTGGGTTATTGACATGCTTTTTGCTTTTATGAACTTTGCTGTCTCGCTCCGACGGAAGTCGTCCACAAAGGATTCCATTTCCGCACTTTCTGGGTGCATTTGCATAATCCCAGCGCCAAAAACTTTGAATTGTTTGTCTTCTTGGCGCCAAAAAGGCATAATTGTTGGTTGTCATATTTAGACATGGAAATTGATTGGGTGATGGATTTTTTTGAAAGGGTTTTCTTTTTATGTTTTGTTTGTTAAAGGGGCTTGCGATATTCTGTTACATTTTAGTAACATATTATTACCAGTAGTATCTCTTTACGGTAAGATTGTCTTGTAAGCTTATGACTTCAATGTATTTAAGCTGAAGAAGTTCTTAGGTAAAAGAGTGACTAGAATACAAAAATACCCTACTAAAAATAAACCCTCTTCCCTTAAAATTATTCAAAATTTCTGGATATTTGGCCACACTTAAGTGCAAATTTGAGCCTGGTTCCTTTAAAATATAGAAATGGAGTGCCACGAGCATGTGTATAACTCTACCGAGCACCTATTCCGTGGTGCACCAGATAACGAAAAGCCATAAAACTAGAACAAAACACTCACCTAATGACATTCCGGGTCTTTCCCATCAAAAGTCTGGCGCGATTCATAATGACCATCGGGATCGGATCTGGGGAATAACCGTAGTCATAACTATTGGGTCGGAGTAGGAGTAGGAGTAGGTCATACCTCGACGAGATCGCTGGTCTGCTCAATGAACGACGGCGGCAACTTTTGGGCCATAAAAGCGAGCCGGGAATTTTCCACCTTCGACGTGTAAATGAAGTGAATTTCCCCGGGGCCATATTTAACCCTTTCCATTCTGTCTTTCTTTTTAGCCCGAAGTGTAATTAGTTGTGTGGCGTCGTAACCCTTTCGTGTGTAAAATGAAAATGACATAAAAATCGAAGCCAACCGAACGGTAGCTACCTGCATTCTTCGAAGACAAAAAGGTGCTAACTAGATGAAGTAATATACTCTCAGGCTGTGTACCTCCCAAGTAACCCTTTTGCTAAAAAGTCGCAAATTTTCCGGGAATGTTTTAATTCACTTTTTTCTTTGTAGCGTCCTTGAATGGGCGGCCAGAGAGGGCTGCAGGGGCTACCTGTTCACAGGTAGGGTAATACGTAGAACGATATTGTGACCTGCCGGTGACTGCTGTTTCAATTCTTGTGGTGGATTTATCGCTAATCCGGCGGATTAGCAGCTCGCCGGCGTTTCGAGTTCATTAAGATCGGGAGCTGTACTTGAAGTGAATGAAATGGGAAAGGGGAAATTGCAGCAGGCACCGATTCCCTAACTTCCTAAAGTTATAACGTTTATTGTATGATATAACCTCTATCATTCGTAACCTTAAACTATAAACTAGAATTATCGAAGCTTGACTCAGCGTGGGAAGTTCGAACAGCTGGAGATGCAGCCTCCTGCCTATGAATGTCCATGAATATTCATGAGTTCCCACAATTAAGTTCCCTCGGAATGGTCAGTTACTGTCCAGGAATTGATATGTCATCGTCGTCATCTGGTTTAGTAGAGCATCCTCCCCCTAGGGAGTTGGGCTAATGATCGACATCGACATCGACATAGCATCGCACGCAAGCGCATTCCCATACAGCACACCTGAGTTCCAACTAACCACCCTCAACTTACCACGTAGAATCTACAGGGCATCATCATCATGAATATCAAGGGGTGGACAGTCCAATTAGAATGAGGAGTTGCAACCCCCGGAGTGATGATATCATGTCGAGCGTTTTATTGATCAAGTTACGCATCCGTAATACGAATCGAAATATAATTGCTCTTTTCAAGTGTCTGTCATGTATCAAATGAGTCTCGTCTGGCATTTGCATCTTCTCCCCGACGACTGTTCCCACGTTTCGGGATGGGATCGGGAATGGGCAGAAAAATATGGGATCAGGATCGTTGGCCTGCAAATCGCACCAGACTTGCGGGATCTTGCTTAACATTATTAAGTAGCCTGCGTAGCCTGCATACTCGTGCAATGTCTTTCTTTCGAATTCAGCTGATCCTCGGCGAAGAAAGCTTGATCTAGCAGCAGCCTTTTGCAAGGCAGCACTTCTGGGATCCGTGATCCCTGATCTGTGATCTATGATTCGTAATCTGCTTAAGCGGCACGCGATTAGGATTGGGTCCTCCGGACTTGGCTGGGCCCGACGCTCGCGGACCTGGGAGATCAGAGGCACTGGCCACTTGAATCCATGAATCCAATTCCAAGCCAACCCAAGCCAAGCCGAGCAGAGCCCAGACGATCCGATCCGAGTTTATGCGAGGGCTCTCAAAAGGCAACCCTAAGCTGGCTTACCAGAGGGAGTAGTTCGAACTACTACGATATGTCTATGTCAATTACTTTATATATTTTAATTCGATTCAAATTTCGTTAGCTTACCATTATTATTAAACAACATTTTTTAGTTTCAATTTATAGTTAAAACACATTTTTAGTTTCTAAAAATAATCCAAACTGGAAAGGACCAGACAAATTGCATTGCTAAAATATCTATTTATTCGTTTAATTCGATTTATAATTTTTTAAATCTACAATTTAACAAATTTGTAAAAGACTTTTGAACTGATAATAATATCTGTCTACCAATCAATTGTTAAGTATATGTTATTGGTTATTGATTTCAGATCTTTATGGTGAAAACTTATTATATATTTAAGGATAAATACCAGAAAAAAAGTAATCATCAACAGAACAACAAGCAGAATAGTTGTAAAGGCCGTAAAAGTCTACGAATGTATAATATTAATCAGCCGAAGCCTAGCTACAATTAAAATTTTAAATATTTTAAAAAGGCCTATAATGCAGCTTAGTGTAGGAGTACTAAGCAATAAATTATCTTTGATTAGGGAGTGAAGTTAAGAAGGGGAAATGATTTAGTTTTCTGGAAGGGGCAATAATTATTCAGTCTCTAGAATAATTAAATTGTGCTTTCTTATTTTTGTTATTCGATTAATTATTTTATAAATAAGAAAATACAAAACTTAAAGGTAAATAAATGTGTGTCTTAATTGAAAGTGTATATTAGGTGTTGGCTTTTTTAGTAATATTTTGTCTTCACAAATTTCTTTTAAAATACAAAATGTTTCCTTAAAAATTATACATTTCTTTTAGACGCTCATATTTATTAGTGATATTATTAGTTAAATTCCCTAGGAAATTAGTTAGGAAAATAAAAAAGAATTTACGGATTATTTATTATATTTCAATTTTATTTAACCGTTTTAACAGTTTGATATAAATTTAGGAGTGAAACGAATTGTTTAACTTAATGCTTTGATTGTTCTGATAGGTAATTAATATCATATATGTAAAGTGTTACAACCCTATTCAATCTATTCATATTTTTTTTATATTTATTAAAGTTTCCCTTCGACATTCATATGATTGCATCATAAAAGCATAATTATTGAATGGAAAACAATCAATAGTGCGCATTCAACCCCTGCACGCTCGCTCGCTGGCTGCCTCGTCAATCGCCACTCGAAAATGACTCTGGCAGGATAACTAGGAGCGAACCCACAGGTACTTCACACAAATCACAAAGCGGCAATAATGGCAGCGCCATAAAGGACCGGCCATGAAGGATAAGGATGTCCCCGTCGCTGTGTCTTCATTAACAACTGTCGCAGGACTCTCGCCGGAGAACCAGAGAGCCATAGAAGAGAGGGTAGCTAGGGCAATAGAGAGAGAGATAGAGAGCGGGCAGGTAGCGAGTCCTGCGGAAAAAGGCCATAAAACCCAGGGAGTTGAGAATGAGCGACGGCTGCTGCGTCCTTGCTCAATGAATTTTCGCAATGGCAGCCCGCCAGGATCGAAGGATTCTCTCCGAGAGCAGCCGAGCGAGCGAGCGAGCGTGCGAGGCTGGGCAGGCAGAGAGTTAGCAACCCCGGGGCCCAAAATTCGACCAATGAACGAGGACTTCCTCTACCTAAGGGTGATCGACTGCTCGATGAATGGATTCGCTTGCAAGGACTATTAAAACCCGCCGGTCCTGAGAGCAGACAACACAAACCGTCGTGATCTCAGCGAGTCCACATCGGAGCAAGCAAGGATATACTAATATCAAATTACACAAAAGACCAAACAATATTCGCAAGAATCTACAAATCTCAACCAAGTGCCGAGTGCTAAGAAAAATTTGCCAGCTAAATCAAACAAAAAACATTGTGCTAACCCCCAAAAGTTATTAAAAAATCGCCAAAATTACGCCCCACATCGGTATGCAGTCGTCGGAGGGTTCGCCAGACATGATGGATCAGAAATACAACAGCGTGCGCCTGTCGCCAGCGGCGTCAAGTAAGTATACCCTTAAAAAAAAACTTAAACCGAAAGATTTTAATAAAAGAGCTTTGGAATTGATAAGGAGACTTTGCAGCATCCAAATCATTTTGTGTTTGTGGGAATAAAATGCTCAATGATCTTATTGTTGTTTTATAAAAGTTGCAAACTAAATAATTCATATTATAGATCAAAATTAAAAGCTAAAAAAATCATTAAAAACTCATCGATACTTTTTTAAACTCCCGCTAATAAATATTCTATATTTTTCTCTATTACTTTAGGTCGCATCCTTTACCATGTGCCCTGCAAAGTGTGCCGGGATCACAGCTCCGGCAAACATTACGGCATCTATGCCTGCGACGGCTGTGCCGGTTTCTTCAAGAGGAGCATCCGTCGGTCCCGGCAATATGTCTGCAAGTCCCAGAAGCAAGGACTATGTGTTGTGGACAAAACGCACCGAAATCAATGCCGCGCCTGCCGCCTGAGGAAGTGCTTCGAGGTAGGCATGAACAAGGATGCCGTTCAGCATGAACGGGGTCCCAGGAACTCAACGCTGCGCCGCCATATGGCCATGTACAAGGACGCGATGATGGGGGCCGGAGAGATGCCGCAGATTCCCGCCGAGATCCTGATGAACACCGCTGCTTTGACCGGATTTCCGGGCGTGCCCATGCCCATGCCCGGCCTGCCGCAGCGACCCCATCATCCTGGCATGAGCGGAGCCTTCCAGCCTCCACCCTCGGCTGCAGCAGCCGCCGCCGCTGCTGCTGTGCTGGATCTATCCGTGCCCCGTGTGCCGCATCATCCGGGTCACCATCAGGGACATCATGGATTCTTCTCGCCCACGGCGGCTTACATGAATGCCTTGGCCACCCGGGCACTGCCACCAACGCCTCCGCTGATGGCCGCGGAGCACATCAAGGAGACAGCCGCCGAGCATCTGTTCAAGAACGTTAACTGGATCAAGAGTGTGCGTGCCTTCACAGAGCTGCCCATGCCCGATCAGCTGCTGCTTCTGGAGGAGTCCTGGAAGGAGTTCTTCATCCTGGCCATGGCCCAGTACCTCATGCCCATGAACTTTGCCCAGCTGCTGTTCGTCTACGAGTCGGAGAACGCCAATCGCGAGATTATGGGCATGGTGACGCGTGAAGTGCACGCCTTCCAGGACGTACTCAACCAGCTGTGCCACCTCAATATCGACAGCACCGAGTACGAGTGCCTGAGAGCCATCTCCCTGTTCCGGAAGTCGCCGCCGGCGGCCAGCTCCACGGAGGATCTGGCCAACAGCTCGATCCTTACGGGCAGCGGCAGTCCCAACTCCTCGGCCTCGGCGGAGTCGAAGGGTCTGCTGGAGTCCTCGAAGGTGGCGGCCATGCACAACGATGCCCGCAGCGCCCTGCACAACTACATCCAGAGGACGCATCCTACCCAACCCATGCGATTCCAAACCCTGCTGGGTGTTGTCCAGCTGATGCACAAGGTCTCCAGCTTCACCATCGAGGAGCTGTTCTTCCGCAAGACCATCGGCGACATCACCATTGTGCGTCTCATTTCGGACATGTACAGCCAGCGCAAGATCTGAGGAGAGTCCTTTGTATCCTGATCTGATACGATCCGCACTCGAAGTGCCTTCCTAGTGCTGGGAACTGTGATAATCTCGGAAGAAGCGCTTTGCACCATTATCCAGGACATCTCCAGGAGTCGAGCCTTAAAAAACACACTCACATAAGCCACACTCACCTCATTACCCTACCTTAAAAAATTGGATTTGCATTCGCAAAAGTTTCAACTTTGCCTGTTAGTTACTTGTATCGTAGCCTAGTTTCCTGTACAGTTATAAACAAATTTACGTTTAAGTTCATATCATTAGCTATAAGTTGTGAAAAATCTATATTTCAAAATAAACCTAAAGGTTTTCGAAATGAATTTGAGTTGAGTGGTATTTATTTGGGTTGAATGGGAAATATTATTCATTCAAGGATGGAATGTAGATGAAGATAAAGATATTTATTTGGAGTTCCAAGATTGCAATAAATATATCGAATATTAAAATATTTTTAACTTTGTACTTTAATTTGTAGTTCAAAGGGTATGTTTTAATTTTCCATAAAGATTTTAAGTATTTTACATAAAGATTTATAGTATATTACATATACCAGAGCAAAGACCTTTTTTGAAGCTTGGGTTTAATATAAAAAAAATGCGTGTTATTTAATTTTGCTTGAATATTTATTTTGTTGAAAATCTTAAACCCAAGAGAGTCTCTCTTCATACACAAGAGTAATGCCATAAAAAATAACAAAAACCTCCTTTATTATTTACCTAGCGTTTAATTGATGTAGAATTACGTCTTCTATTCGAAAAGTGTTATGCCAAACATGGATTCATGAGATTACACACAGAATTATGATACTTTTTTATGGCCATTTCGTGATGCTTTTTGTTGTATCTTTGGAGACGTCAAAAGGAACCGCATTGCTTCGACCCAGTTAATCGAAAATAAATTATGCAAATACAAGAACAAAAACGAAGGCACCGAGGAGGATCGTGAAATAAATTAGCATAGTTTTTCCGCCTGAGCAAACCAAAGTCGGGATTAATTTGGGAACCTTGACGGCTCTGGATGTGAGGTTTGCAATGGCCGCCGCTGTCGCTCGGTGTCTCTCTGCGAAAAGTTAAAAAGCAAAAATTCACTTTTGTGACTTTGGATCGAGGTGAATTGCTGGAGCGGATCGAAATCGTCGGAGTCGCTATACCCGGAGGACAATGGCAATGAATCCTTTTACAATAGCCAGCGCAGCCGGACGAAAATGAAAATGAAAATGAGTTTTCGCCCGGCGAAGGCTGAACAAACAAAACTCGAGGAGAAGAGCACATACAGAACACAGTTGCCAAATTGTTCAAATTGCGTTGGCCAAAGCAAACACAGAGATGAGTATATTCCACTGACACACATCCGAAGCGCACAGGGAAACCTACCCTAACTTCTCTTCGAGCTCTGAGCTCCGAGTCCGATCCAACCACGGCAGAGCACATCCTGCGGGGATTGGGATTGGGAATTAAGCATGCTTCGTTGGTGCTGCCATTTCGACTTTGGCAAGGACCTCTGGGTGCCGTGTCCTGGATGCTGTTGAACCCGGGGTAACAACAGTTCCTCTCCTATCCACTGCGATATTTCCATTTCGCTCCCTCCGCGCCGTTGAGCCCTTTTAAGTCCTAATGGCCCTTTATTATCTGCCTTTAGACTTTTAATAGACTCAGGCACCAGGAACAGAAACAGCAGCATCACCAGCAGCGGCAGCAGTCCTTTTTCCGTGTGTGTTGGCCTAATCCTCATCATTCTGTCATCAGTGACGTTTTTCTGCACATTGTTCTTCCGGCATTGTTTGGGTCTTAATTTGCAGTTTTCCCCCGGTATTTTTTGCACTCTCTTCGAGCAAAGGATTTTCACATTTTTTCACTTCTTGATTTTTATAATGTCCCCTTCTGAAAAGAAGGTAAGTCTGTATCCTAGCGCTATCTTGGACATCGACTTTGGTGGGTATTTCAAACCTTGACAATCTTCTTAGGAACTGGTTTAAAAGTTTTAACACGACATATAGATTTTGTATTGTTCCTTATAAAAGCTTTTGTGAAGATAATACATTTTAAATATTTGTCATAAACAAGGGATTAAAAAATCTATGTTATGTTTTAATTAAAGAAAAGATCAAGTTCAAAAGTATTACCAGAGTTTAAACATAAATAAAATAGTAATAATTTTGAACTGTTTAAATGCAATTTAAATAAAATGATTTTATTTCCTATTTAATGCCCTAAATAATTTATTTATTTGAAGAGATATTTTTAATTGTTTGTATTTATTTTTTAAATAGAAAAACCATTTCAATATTGTATTAAACTATGAACTTTGACTTGTTTTTCTTCCTTTTTTTAGATTAATCTGCATTTTTAACGCCTGCCTCTGGAAGGCACTTTGATCCGGTGCTTAAGAATATCTCTAAGGCTTTCTGGATCTAGGATGCGACTTGAACTTAAACCAGGGGACTCCTAGTGTGACTGACTTGTGCCCCAGATGAACTTCATTAAGTCTGCAAACTTGATCCTCTCGAAAAGGGACTGAAAGGGCGCGGTTCTGAAGCGAATCTCAAGTGGCTGGATTTCTGGGGAAAATCGGGATTCGCGCTGGGAACAAGTGAGGGAAGCTGGCGGATTTCGGGTGACGCATTTAATTCATAGATTTTCGCCGATTAAGTAATCCGCAAAAGGGCTCAATGAATCGGCCGATTAGCGCAGTTCGCGTAAGCGGGTACGTCCCGGGTTTCGTCCAGGACAGGTGTGCCAACAGGTTAGGTTAGGTCTCACATCTCGCATCCCGCATTTCGCAAGCTTAGCCCACAGGACACCCATGGCTCACTCTCTCTGTGCCGCTCTGATCCTTATCCAGGCGCAATTACCTAGAGAAACAAAAATATGAGTATGCAAATAGATTTTAATGGGCAGGATTACCCTTTTGCTAAATGCCCAAATCCCAGGCCCGGGGATCTGCCTCTGCCGCTGTTGTTTTCAAATGTAATGAGAATGTCTCTAAGCCAAAATATTAAACATCCGCTTGAGCCTGTTCGCGCCGAGCTACCACATTTTGCCAAATCCGGCTTCCGATTGTCCCCGATTGTTGTACCTGGAGTCAGGACGACGATCCAGCGATGCTGCGATGGTCCTGCGGCCAGCAAAAGTCAAAGCGGCAGCCCCGGCGGCGGCGATGTTTTTGTAAATTGAGTAGCTCGATTTATCGCCAGATCAATTTTCGCCAAGTGTATGTATATGTATCTGCCGCCCAGATAAGCAGGAGCGGCAAGGATGCCAGCCTTATAATTGTTCCTGTGTGGCTTATGCCCATGTACCGGCGTGTAAGCCAGGACCACGGCCAGAACCTGGTCTGAGCCTTGCTTAGTGCCCCTAAGTTCTGCTTAACTTACTTTAGTGGGCAAATGGCAAATTTTCGTCTGAAAATTCCACGGAATTCTTTGTATTTGCATACACACCAACGGCGGTATTGTCTTTGACGCTTAGCCGCATAATTTGAGAATAGAGGAATATATAGTTATATATATCTATGTATATACATTGACAATATTCTCTACTTATAGCCCATTGTGTATGTTTGAGACTTTATGTCTCGCTGGCAGAAAGGGGAAAAGGATAATGTAGTAATTTGTAAATTGAGGGAAACAGGAATAATATAAATTCTTTGAGTAATAATTAGTAGTAATTATAATAAGTAATACTCTCGTGATTCATAAAAACTCACACTCTATTTATATTTTTTTGTACATTTTAAATCATTCCTTCAAAAAGAAATTAATGCAACACCCTAATTTGATTTTATTCATTGGGTGAAGCTTTATGGGAACAATTATAAAAAACGTCAAATTCTTAAACCGCATTAAGGGACACTTCAAACTAAACAGCTGCCGGAGATTCATGGCTTTCTTAGGCGATCAGAATCGATGAGAATCAGAACTACTATCCAAAGCGATTAGGGCGAGGACATCGCGTCGCAGGATCAGCGAAGCGTGGTCCTCGTACCATAATGTCTCTCCTTTTTTAGAGGCCCCTAAGTACTTGATGCCCCGAGTCTAAGTCCCTGCAAATCTGTGCACATCCTTTTGATTGTTGCCATCGGAGGACGGGACAATAGGCGAGGTCTGGCGATGAGTGGACCTCCTGGAGGTGAGAAAAATATTAAGGGCAAATCCGCTGAGCCGTCGAGTCGCCGAACAATGTCCTTCAAAGATCTCAAGAGCAACTTGCGTTTAACCTCAAGAAAGTTGCGATTGCCCGCATTATTCGCCGGATCGAGGGATTGAGTGATCCCTTTGTCCCAGACAGTTCACTGGAAAGTGAGTGCTGGCATCGAATATATATTGACAGCCTGGCAAGTGTTATACGATCTGCGACAGTTTTTCAGGACTCAGGCTCAAGGACTTGCAATCAAAAGCTGGACCACCGGGATGGCAGCTTCTTGTGAGTTCTCTTAGTTAACAAAAATGAAATACAATTAAAATAGGGGTCGTTGTCTGAGAAATGTTCGTTCATTTGAGGAGCACTTTTTGTGGCTGTTTTGTTAACTTAATGTAACCTTCAAACTTTAAACTAATTGTATAAATATATGAAACGTAGGGTTAGTCGCCTGAGATAGTTTTCCTAATTGTAGGGAGCGGGACGCGTTCTCATCCGCCAAGGTCCGGAAGTGGTAGATGCTGCATCTGCGTTTTTTCGCCTCCGGGGCGGAATCATTGCGCAGTCTGCTAATTGAATTTGTTGCCTTTTCATTTGATGTTTTCTTTTTTTTTTTAATTTTGTCTTTAGCATAACAAAGCGTACCGCTGGATGGCCCCAGGGCCAAACCGATTGCGTAGATAGTTTCTGGTCACCGGGGTTGGACTGGGATCTTCCTGGGAAAATGGCGGCCAACTGGCCAACTCTAAAGGCGTTGCATATCATTTAATTAAGCTGTCACACGAAGTCTTCCGCACAGGGAAAAATTACTTACAGTGAATGTGTGTTATTAAATATAATAAATAAAAAGTATACACTAAATTTCTTGTGATTTAACTTCAATTTGTTCCTTAAACATATTTAATATATTAAAATAAGGTACTTTGTATTAACTAACATCCAATTGATTTATCAAAATATTAACTTTAATAATAATAAATTTAAATTAAGTTGCAACATTGTTTTAAATTTAATAATAAAAAGCTTTATTTATTTTTTTGGGTGCACACTCCGCCACCTCCACTTTGGTTGGAAAAGTTCAAACTTTTCAACTTCCGGTCAATAAAGCAGGTGGCCAAATGCCGGACATCAGGTGCATCCCCGAATGAAGCCATTACTAAGGGGTCACGCGATGGACATTTTCATATCCTGGGAACACTCTGCTTTTCAACTCCGAAGTTGACCCGCAGCGGTGAAAAGTGAAAAGCGAAAAGCGAAAAGCCGTCTCGTCATCATCGGTGATGGGAGGCCATATGTCATCGTAATAAGGTCCGATCAACCCTGAACTTGCCACTCAACTAACGGTAGCAGCATGGATGCACAGAAAATAAGGATAAGCTATAAATATTTGTCAATTTAGTAAATATAGATATTGGAAGTTCAGCTGTGTATAGTTCTTAGATAATTTAAGTATTAAAGATATATAAAACCCATTTTACAAAAATTTAGAAAATATTTGATATAAATTCCATAAACAATTATAATTAAGAAAAACACAAAAAGTATGAAAAACAAATTTAATAATATCTTTACTTTATCCGAAAGTTCAGTGTAAAAGATGTATGTTACCTAAGAAAATCTATAAAATAACATACTTAAGAAGCACCACAAAAAGACTGGTACAAATTTCAAGAGCTTGCTTTCTGGATTTAAAAATTAATTTCCCAGTGCAGGCTATTGAAAATGCAACCCTGCACAGGCATTCCGCAACAGTTCGATGAGAGCTCGGCAAATATATTTAAGGAACAAGACGAGGGGCTGCTGCCAAAGGTCTCGCCACTTAAAAATGTAACAAATCGACTTTGACAAAGCTCACGACCTCAAAAACTCGACCTGGGAAATTGCGAATTCAAAAACCGAAACTGTCGCTTTCGGTTCGCGTTTCGGGTTTGATTTGAATCTGGGCTGCACTTGGGAACGGCCTGGAGTGGCCACTTAACACTCGAAATAGGGAACGAGCTCGCCGCTACACCTCGTTACTTATTACTCCCAGGATATGCACGCAGGATATACGCGCAGGATGTGGAGCGCCTAAAACAAAAGGGGTAGTTAGCGAATTCAATTCTCCAGAGCGAAACTGTTACAGTTCGAATCGTGGCCGTATTGGCAAACCAATTTTCGAGGGCTTTTGTTTCGCTGAACGACGCGAGTAAGCCACAAAGGATCAACAA
>JAEIHY010019066.1:0-11526 GCA_018904565.1 Drosophila tsacasi
CGATGAGCCGAATTGGTCGAAATGCAAGCGACGCCGCTTCAGTCACGAGAGCAACCACACCAGCACCAGCACTGTCAGCTCCTAGATGGAGGCTGCACTAATCTACCTTGACGTAGACCCAGCAGTGGCCACCATTGAGCATGAACCATTCGACAATTCAGATTTGAACGACGATGCTGATCTTAAGACCAAGATTCTTAAGTTCCTTAACCTAATACCGCGTCGTCGCAAGCTGTACAATCCCGAGGACCATTTGCAGCCGGATGAGCCGCCCCACATGGAAGCGGCACCTTCTCGCAGTTTTCTACTAAATACCTCTACGTCCACACAATCGACCCAGGTGCCGCCGTCGCCTTGGGATTGAATGCATCGCATCGTCTGCCCTTTTTAAATCCCTGCACAATAGACACCGAGACGCCCGAGTACATGAAAGCGCCGATCGATCTGACAGAGCTACCCAGCGAGAAGTGGCGGGCAAACCACTGTCGCCGACTCAAGAGCTGCATCGCCTGCCTGGAGCAGCATCCGCACTTGTACAGTTTCATAGATTCGCTTCACCGCGCAGCCTCGATCAAATTGTGCCATCCTCAGGCGCTGAGCTATCGCAAGAAGGACTTCGGGAGCCGCAAGCAGGCGCTGGCCAAGCTTCTGTTCAACATGTTTAACCACGCCGTTTTTTACTGCGCCCTCGAGCCAAATATACTATGGACGAGCAGTGCGGCGAAGCCCTGTAGCTGCGAGATGACCATTGACTCGTCCGGCCGCCGCTCGGTCCGCATACTCCTGTGGAAGGGTATCAACCATCAGGGCAGACTGATCAGACATCTCCTCCACGAAATGTGTCATGCCGCCGCCTTTGTCTTTGATCGCGAGACAGGACATGGCGAGGCCTGTCGCCAGTGGGCCTATCAAGCAAATCAGCAGATGACTGATGATGCCCGGTTCAAATACATATGCTCGATCTGCGGTCGCGGCTCTTACTGCCTAATGGACTTGACTGCGGTAAAGGAGATGCTGCGCTGCCACTACTGCCAGTTCGAGGTGGTCGTGGAGCCGTGACTGCGTGTACGACGGCATCCTGCCGGACACGACGATGACCGAATTTAAGACATTTATTTATAATAAATATCAGCTGCTGACAGAGCAGGAGGGTGGCAGGTGCCACAACACAAAGATGAGCCTCCTGAACCAGCAGTATCTGAAGATGAAGGGTTAGGCTTAGGCGGCAGCCTGATATTAATCCAAACTCGATTACCTTATACTTTTACTCTCTTTTTGTGTTTTTTTTTCGTTGACTTAGTGAAGTGTATTTTTTTTTGTTATTACATTATTTGAGTCCGAAATTTGTTGAGATGAAGGTGCGATCGTCACTTATGACATACATCACTAAGAGGTGTTTTTTTTTTTAAATTGTTCAGTTAATACACAAAAAGTAGGTACATATTGTTGAATATACATATATTTATTGGCTGTCTTAAGAATCATTTATATTTATTGGCTGTCTTAAGAAACATTTCTATTTATAAGATACCAGAAAAGAAGTTAGTCGTCGTTGTCGCTACCAGATCCGCTGCCGGAGCCGCTGCCGCTGCCACTGCCAGACTTGCTGCTTCCCGGGCTCTTGCGGCTGCCTTCCTGGTCGCTGCCACCCGCACTGCTATCATCTTTGCCGCTCTTGCCACTGTTGCCACTCTTGACGCTGCCTGCATCCGATTCGCTGTCCGAATCGCGTAGCGCCTTGCTTGCCTTGGCCTTGTCCACCTTCTTGTTGCGTCGCCCTTCAAAGTCTGAGCCCTCGTCTTCATCGGAGGAGTAGATGGTAGATGCCTTCACTTCCGCTTGAGTGCCGCCGCTGGATGACCCTTTTTTGTATCGGTTTTTAATGGCGCTCAAGCTTATGGCGTTCTCATCGTCGCTGCCATCGTCGTGCTGATACGATGAGTTGCCACCACCACCCAGGAGTGGCTCGCCAGCTCCCGCCTTCTTCTTCTTGGGCTGAGCCTTGTGCTGGTTGCGCATAGCCTGTCGCAGCTTGGCCTCCTCCTCCTTAAGCTGGGTGGGTCTGTCTGTGGTGGGGTCTTTACCCACCTGGGTGAGGATTTTGATGCCACTGGTCTTGCTGGAGCGATCGGCCAGTGACATGGTCATCTTCTTGTGCGTGAAAGACTCCGTCGAATGGGGCCGGAAGGTGAGCTTGGTCCTGAACACCGACTGGCCCTGCAGCCCTGTTCCTTGGCGGATGAACAGATGATTGTGGTCGCCCAGCAGCGGCTGCCGATAGGCATCGAATATCTCGTTTCCCAGGTGGAGGGACATGCTACCGTCCGACCAGCGCACATATCTGGCGTTTGACTCGCGTACCATGTTTCCCTTGTTATCCATGAACTCACGCCAGCGGATCGTGTTGCTGACCTTGAGCTTGATGCGCTGTCGTCCCTCCTCATCCATCGTCTCCTCCTCATCGATCTCATCCTCGTACGTCTCCGGATCGAAGGGATGTGTGACCACAGACAAGAAGTTCGGCAGCTTGATAAAGTGTTGTTCCTTCCCGAGGTCCGCCGAGATGCGGGGAATCTCTACATCGATGCGTGTCTCTGGCAACGGTTCCGGCTCATCCTCTTTGGGGGGCGGCAGCACCACCTGGGATGATGCACGATCACGGGACCGCGAACGGGACCGGGAACGCGACCGGCTCATAGACCGGCTACGTGAGCGGGACCTACTCCTGCTACGACTCTTGGAACGTGCCGGGGACTTACTCGTGGCCGGGCCAACTGCCTCATCATCGTCACTGATGTCGTCTGCGTCACCAAAGATATCAGCAGCCGCTGGAGCAACCTTTTTGGCCTACAGAATTGGAATTGATGGGTTTTGTTTCAGAACAAAATCACAAAAATCAGGTAATATGAACTAACCTCCTCTTGGTCGCTCTCGCTATCCGAGTCGATTAGCCGCGATTTCTTGATGGGGGATTCCTCCATGTCGCTGCCGCTCTTTCGCTTCTCCTGATCCGACCCACTTGTGCGGCGCACCTTCTTCTTGGGCACGCCCATGTCACTGCCTGAACCGGATCCACTGCGGCTGCGACTTCGGTTAGGGGATGGCGTGCCCGTCTTGGAGCTATACCTGGAAGTGCGACTGCCGCTCCTGCTTCTGCTACGGCTCTTACTTTTACTCTTGCTTTTGCTTTTCGAGTGGGCACGTTCATCATCGATCTGCAGGTTCGGCGAGTTTGAGCGCGATTCCTCGTTGCCGCTGCCCTTAGTTCCACTACGTGAGCGGGATCGGGACCTAGCGCTTCGAGCTACACCAGATCGATGACTTTGGGCGGATCCCGATCTCTGGCTATTGGGGGATCCTGACCTGCGGCTTTGGAGGGATCCTGATCTGCGGCTCTGGGGGGATTCGGACCTGCGACTTTGTGGCGATCCCGATTTGCGATTTTTTGGGGAGGCGTCTGATCTTCGGCTTTGATGGGATCCTGATCTTTGACTATGAGCAGATCCAGATCTTTGACTGTGTGGGGACCCTGATTTTTGGCTGTGAGCAGATGTCGATCGCTGACTATGCCTGGACCCTGAGCGACGGCTTTGAGCGGATCCGGAACGGGCACTTCGCGGGGAACCAGAACCAGATCGAGATCTCGAGGATCTCGAACCAGAGCGGGACCGGTCACTGCCACTTCGAGGAGATCTGGAAAACTGTGTCACAAACTTTCCATAGTTCTTAAATGCCACAAACCTACCCGGGTGCACTCCCTCGCGGCGTGACGCTGCGGCTGCCACTGCGACTTGAGCCTGAGGAACCTGAAAATCAACATAATTTCTTACTGCTTGGGTCTCAAAAATCGCCAGCCACTCACCACTTTCATCGTCTGAGTTCTGGTCACCCATTATGCCGATAAAGACTTAAAAAATAGCAAATGAAAATACGAGACCGGGAATAAAACTGAGTTTGGGAGGTCTTTGCATTGGCAGATTAATCGATAGCCGATACCATTAGGACGGTCTGCAACGATCAAGCATGCCAATTGATGCCTGCAATCGATATAATGTAAACAACTACTTTATTTGTGATAAAAACTAATCAACTTGTATCAAGTACATTCAAAATAGGCGGACAGTATAAACTTGAATGAAGTTGAGCAAGAAACGGGATGCTCTCTTGCAAAAAAAGACTGTAAAAAAAGGACTGACTATCGATAGTTGAGCAGCATCGATAACAGAATTTTACATCCCTAATTCCTGTGTGTTTGTATTCGTGACAGCCACAAAGTTTTTTTGCGGAACATTTTTGTGTACAATTTAGAGCCAATTCGGGCGCTAAAAATTGCCTATTGACCCTCCATAGTGGATCTTAAAGTCGCGGCTAGACCAGGCACGCGTGCATTTGACCGTTGGTGACGTAAAAGACACGCAAATCGGGCAGCGAATTTTGCCCAATTCGCTTGTTCGGGTGAAATTTCAATGAACTGAGAAAACAAAGACAGAGACACACACACGTAAACTCACACACAGGGTCACAGACACAGTGCTTGTGCAGTGAAGAAAGAAGCAGAGACAACAGCGCAATAGCGAGCAATTATTTACTTACAAATAAAATACAAAAAGGAAACACTATCTAAAAACAGTGTACTGTGCGAGCCATTTGCAAAAGTGCGGTATTTACAACAAAGTGCAATCGAAGCGAAAGAGGAAGCAAAAAGGGACACGAAAAACTTTTCGCCTCCGCCAGGCATCAACATCCTTCGGTACTCTACTCCCTCTCTCGCGTTCGTTCTCTCTCTTTCTCTCTCTCACGGACCACGCTGCATACAGACGAGGCATATACACGTACACCCATACAGCGGTATATATGCCATTTATTCAGGGACGACACGGCGCGGAAAAGTACTAACTAACCTCGCTCCGGCTTCCGTTCCCGCTCCGGCTTTGGCTCCTCCACCCTGTGCTCCATCCATCCATCCATCCTCCCTTCTTCCAGTCAGTCAGTGAGTGATTGTGTGTGTGCGAGCGAGCGAGAGCTAACGCTAACCTCAGGCTGCCCCATTGGATTTAGCAGGCATCTTTGCTAATCCCTAGACGCCACGGATACGGCGCCAGGACAACGACGACTACCACGTCCACGTCCCGCCGGCCGCTTTGGAATGTTAAATGCAGTGAGAACGATCCGATCAGTGTATGTTGTTGTTGCTGGACAGAGTGGAAAGCGAGCGTTAACAGTGGAAGTGCAAGAAGCGGCAGTATCATCTAACGTTAATTTAGGTAAGTCGCCCAGCGAGGCATACCTTTGCGTTCGTTCAAGGTTGTTGTTTGAGGCATTGTAAAACTTATTGGCCCCCGAAAGTTTCCTCTCCTCTGTGTGTTTGTTGTAAGCGCTTAAACCAGTGTTGCAAAGCGACCGCCGTGTCAGCTGATAAAGTTACATGCGCAGGCCAGGTAAAAGAGCAATAATAGGTAAAACATCAAATATAGCCCAAATTACCTGACTACAGGTAGCCCGAGCACACACAGGCATCGGACAAGTGCTCCGTTCCTCGAGAGATTGGCCTACTTGTACCTGTTCTCGCGTCAACGGCAGTGGCGGGGGCATTGCTCCCACCCACACAAGCAAAACAATGGCAGACTACACAAGTCCTGTGCGAGAGGATGTACCATGGCATTTGCTTTAATAATTGCCATAGGTTGTTATCATGTTGAATTCGTGTATTACCCGTACATTTTCTAATGTTAGTTTTATAAACTTGTTAATGTATTCCACCAAAAAGTTCATTGTGGTAGCCGCTAAACTTATTATAATAAATAAAGATTAGGTATAATCGCGAAGTTTAGATTGGTTTGAAGTATAAGTTAGGTTTCTTTGCTAACTGCTGTAATTATATACATCGAAAATAGTCTTATCTGTTCGTTTCTAATCGGAAATCTGAATGAGTTTTTTTGTCTGTAAAAGCTGATACGGCTGAAAGAACATTTAAAAAAATCTTATAAATAAATGTTTGGTTCGTTTGGTATAGGATAGTTCAAAACTTAAATTTATCTACAATATTAGCTTATTTCTTATTCAGAACTTCATTTACAATTAATTTATATATAAAGTATGAATTAGTAAACCACTAATTAAAGTGCTAAACTTGACTTATGTACATATGTTGGTCTCCATTTACCAATATTTAGTGATCACAATTTTTGGCAGTTTGCTGCCAATGTCCGACACCACTACCTGCATAATTGATCGTGAGACAAGTGCGGCGTGTCCTTTTCGTTCCTTCTTCTGTATCCTCCTGCCCAACCATTCTGGTTTTCTCACCCACACCATTACCATTGCCTTCCGTCTCCACCCCATACACAGAGACCCCTGTGCATGTGTGTTACCCACGCCAAATAGGAACGGCAATAATTGCCGTAGCCTTTCTGCCTTTACTTTAGCTTCTCCTCCTACTCCTTGTTCTTTTTCTCTTCATCCTCGTCGTTCTCCTTCTCTTCCTTTGTTTTCTGGGCGAATTCGCCAATCGACAGCTGATGCGGCGGCCATTAAACAGCATTGAACAGTGCTGCAAAGCGAAGCCCGTTTTTGTTTACCAGCTCTTTTACATGGCCAGAGACTTGAAAATTACGCAAAATATCTGGATTCCGGACATATTCATATATGTACATATTTATTTATGTACATATATACAGAGGCCGTTGCCTTGCTAGGGCTCGGCTTTTTTGTTTGTTTATTTTCTTAGCATACGCATATGCTCTCATTTAGTGTGCGCTGGGCGACAATTATCTGCGGGGAGTCGGATTTGTTATCACTATGAGTATGAGTCCCCTTCACTTAGTCACATACGTATTCCCAATGCTCTCGTTTATGGGCAAAGAGTTTTCGACCAGCCCTCCGTGCTATTTCGATTAAGACGCAGATGTCGATGACTCAAGGATGTTCCAGGTTCCCGACAATCTTGAGGATTTTTAGTTACCCACAAGCTGTAATATGATCAGTAATCATTCCTGCAAGCAAAACAACATACGAATGTCATAGCTATAAAACTTAACTGATGGGCCTTAGTTACCGAATTATTAATAACAAAAGGTTATTTCCGTTAAATGTATGATTCAGATATATAAACACTCTTATTTTCTCTACAGATTATGGCGAATTTAAATTTCCAACAACCCCCGAGAAGTATAGCGAACGCGGCGTTAGCTGGTCGGACAGCTGGCGGATTCGGTGGTAGCTCCCTGGCTGGACATGTCACGCCCACGTCAGGCATGTTCCAAACCGGTAAGCTAAAGAGTTAACCATTGGCCGTGATAAAGCATCCGATTTACATTTAACGCCTTGCGCAGACTTTGTCAACTCTTATCCAGGAGCGGCGAACTACGGACAGGCGCCACAGCAGCAGCAGCAACAGCAACAGCAGCAGCCGCAATTGTCGCCGAACCGGAATGCGCAGCTTTCGGTCGGCGGACCCGCCATCGCGAGCGGAAACCGGAACGCCAACCTCTTCGGGCAGCGGCAGTTTGTGGAAAGGCGTGCCATGCAGGGATTGGGCAGTGGACCCATGGTGAGTCCTCTAAATACATTCACACTTCTCAAACGATCCTGGCTAACTGTATATTCTCTTCACAGTCGAACATGGGGAACTTCATGCAGACGGGTCGCGGCGGCTACGGAACGGGCGGTGGCGGTCCTTTAAATAACTTTCACGTGTTCGGCGGTGGCGGTGGGGGCGATGCTTCCACGCCAGCCCTGCTGGATCCTACGGAGTTTCCATCGCTGACGAATGCGCGCGGCCAGAATGACCAGACACTGCCCCAATCAAATCCGCTTCAGCCGCCGGGCAGCAAACCCTATGGTAATTTCTTTACCTCTTGTGAGTTCAAATCAAAAATCCACTTTTTATTTATTTCCGTTTACAACTACCATTACTTTTAAGCACTAATCCGTAGATTCTCTCTAAATGTGCAGTTATAGTATTTGGTTACTAACTTTCAGTTATGGTTTTGGGTAGAATACAATAAAACGCTCGAATCTCGATCTGCCAGTTTAGGACAAGTTGATTCTATTTGACATGGCTTTCTTTAACTTTTAGGGATTGAACAACTTTTTTGAATTGGCTAATAACTTGTCACACAAAGTAAATTAAATTGATGTGTAAAAATTAAAAAGTCTGCATCTTTAGTTTTGTGAATGCGTACGAAGGTCGATTCGATACTAGAAAATTGATCAAATTTGAAAGGTAAATAAAGATTTCTATTGAGTATATTTTAAAACAATTAGCGGAATTTTTAATGAAAATATTGATTTTTTGCTTAAATTTAGTGTGTATGATTCCCCGGAAGTTTCCATATATAAATTGTGTCACTCTACTACACTTCGCTGCGACCTCTAATGTTTTTTCTCCCTTGCCATTAAATTTAAAGTTTAAACTTAGATCCAAGTAAATTATAGCCCGCTAACATTTATACCCGTTTTATATGCTGCGGAATTCGGAGAAGCCTAATATATAAATATATGTAAATATATATATATATATATGCAAATAGTGCATTAATGATTTGCAAACTAGTAAATTAACTAGGAATTTAAGTGGTTTAAGTAAATTAAATACATACTTGCTCCTTTGTGCGCCCACTGGTATTGGCTTAACAATTGTATATGCATTTTCCCAGCTTCCTCACGTTCGATTCCTTCGCTTCACTTATTTTCCCCGGCGTTCTGCCTTTTCTCTACTTTCTTTACTTCCAGTTGGCATGGTGAAGCAGCCGACGTCAGAGCAATCGGAGTTCACGATGTCAAATGAGGACTTCCCTGCGTTACCGGGCACCCAAAACTCGGACGGCACAACGAACGCGGTGGGGAGCGGCAGCGGCGGCGGAGCTGGCGGCTCTGTCGGTGCCACCACAGAGAATCACCTGGATGGCACGGAAAAGGCGATGAATTCTATTGTGGTCAGTGGATTGGCGAGCGGCAGTAGCAGCGGCACCAGTGTCGGCGTTGTAGGCGGCAATGGTCTCGGTGCCGTTGGCAGTGGCCTTGGAGGCGGCTTGGTCGTCGGTGGCAGCGCTGGAGCAAGTGGCGGTGGCGCTGGAGGAGTTAGCGGTAGCGGCGGCAGTGCAGCCAGTGGTGTCGTCGGTGGATCGCATGTTGGCCTTGGCGGCAGCAGCAGTGGCGGTGGCGGTGGAGTCGGTAGCGTTAACAGTGTGCCCAATAGCAATGCCATGATGGGCGTTGGCGGCGGCCTGGGCAGTGGCAGCGCCGGTTCCTCTGGCAGCGGCAGCGGGTCGGGCTGCGAGCATCTGAACGATAATTCCAGCAACGATAAACTTGTGAAGAGCGGCGTGCAAACTTCGCCAGATGGTGAGTAGTGTGCGCTAAGCTTCGGCTTTGGCAGCAGGGCTAACTTTACTATCGATATGGTTGGCCATATTCCCAGTCTTATTTCAAAACTTTCGTTATATACACTTGCTCACATATCTCTGGGTCCTCCTTGGGAATAAACAACTTCCGGGTTTTGACGTTGAATTTCTCAGAAAGTTTTATACATCCAATATAATTTGTCCACCATATAATGAACTGGGATTACATATTTTTTCTTAATTTTCCGTCGAATAGTTTGCTTGTTATGACATTTTTAGCAAAGGTACTCCAAAATGGGCAGCCACAAAAGTCTGGATACACAAGTGTTTAAAACTTGATAGTAGCTAGTTTGATAGCCATCTCTATGGAGAACCTCCCTAAAACGTCTTAGCATAGAATCCACTTGTTTTTGGGGTCCCTGAACGTAATTTTAGCCCATTCCTGCATTATAACCTGCTAAAGCATTGTTTTTAATGGAATCTTGTGTTTCTTAATTCTGCGCTCAAGAAGGTCCCACAGCTCTATTGGATTGAAGTCTGGAGATTGAGGAGAGGTTTTCAGCAGTCTTTTGGCGTTATATAAGAGACAGAGCTCAAATTCAAATCCAGAAACAAAGTTTTCCCCCAGGTGTACCCAGAGATACGTGAGCAAGTGTATACGGTATCTTAAAAAGTATTGTCATACAGTGGTTCTTAAAAATCAAATAGTTTGAACCTAAAAAAAAAATACTCCCTTATATCTGAAAACTAAGACTAAAAAAATATTTAAAAACAATAACTAATTAAGAAAGAAAGCTACATCGTGACTACATGTTCTGCGGTTTACAGTCGTATTAAGTCAAAAGTAAGAGACAAAAAGCCAAAATCAATCAAAAACGTTATTACAGCCCTTTGACTACAAATTCTTTAAATAAATAAGAAATTTTCATAGCATAGTTGTTAAAAACCCTTGTCATTTAATTTTTTCGTTAGAATTTGAGATACTCCACTTGTTCACGGTTAGACTTTTGCTTTTGTGGCTCAGTGATTTGAGCTAAATGTTTATAAAATTCCAACTTATTTAATATGTATTCACTATTTGTAAATTTTAGGGAAGGTCACAAACATACCAGCAACCATGGTGAACAACCAGTTCGGCATGGTGGGCCTGCTGACGTTCATTCGGGCTGCGGAAACGGATCCCAATCTGGTGACGCTGTCACTGGGCACGGATCTCACAGGCTTGGGCCTGAATCTGAACTCGCAAGAAAGCTTGCATACAACATTCGCTGGACCGTTCGTGGAACAGCCCTGCAGGTAGGAAACTTACTTAATGCTTTCAAGGGTTCACATATTTCCAAAAATATTAACCCTGTGTTAGCGAATTATGTTACATAAAAGCTCGTCTAATTTTGTTTTTATCTTTATTATATATTTCTATTTAATTACTTTCGTTTTTTGCAGAGCACAAGACGTTGAGTTCAACGTGCCACCCGAATATCTTATTAACTTTGCGATAAGAGACAAACTTACTGCGCCTGTACTGAAAAAGCTGCAAGAAGATCTGCTCTTTTTCCTTTTCTACACGAACATCGGCGATATCATGCAGTTGATGGCAGCCGCTGAATTGTATGTACATTCCTAATGGAATTCACCAGAATTCATCAGAATACAGAATAAATTCCCTAATTTGCAGGCATAGTCGCGAGTGGCGGTATCATGTGGAGGAGAAAATATGGATAACTCGAATTCCTGGCATTAATCAATATGAAAAAAATGGTACAAAAGAGCGCGGCACCTTCTACTACTTTGATGCGCAAAGTTGGAAACGTTTGTCCAAGGTTTTCCAAATAGATGCCGAGAAATTAGATAAATGTCCCAATATAAGTGCGTTTATGAATGGACAGTCTGTATAAAATGAATAAAAAATGAAAAAAATTGAAAAATATACTTCTAGTTTTATTTACATAGGAGTATAAAAAAGACGTAAGGAAGTTAGCGATGGGAAGCTCAAGTTTGTAAACTATTGCAGTTTTGTAATTTTAGGCGCTAGAAGACAACACTATAATTCTCAAATAATATATCTTCGAATATCGGAGTGTTTCCATTATTATACCCTTGCAAGGTATTATAATTTTAATTTCAGCCGAGTCGATCTAGCCATGTCCGTCTGTCCGTCCGTTTCTACGCAAACTAGTCCCTC
>JAEIHY010019068.1:0-43190 GCA_018904565.1 Drosophila tsacasi
GGCCCGCGTTCTGCCCGGTTTTGATGTACGACCAGCAGATGGAACCACTCCTCTTCCTTTTCCCCCTCCTTGCCACCTTCCGGACAGTTGAAGTTCACCTTGAAGTCCTTGACCAGCCTGGCCAGCCTAACGTCGTGGATATGGCTCAGCCCGTACAGGGCCATCTGGCTCTCGCCCTTGCGAATCAGAATGGGACTAATCTCCACCCGACTGAGGTCCGTCCAGCGGCCAAAGTAGTTCACCAGGCCCGTGATGCTCAGCAGATCCAAAGAGCTCAGACGGCCAAAGCCACTGGGATCGTCATGGTTGCCATGGATGGAGAACACTGGTATGGCGATGTTCAGATTGGGATCCTCGTAGTTCACCGACTGGTTGACGGAATTGTGAAAGCTTTGTGCCTGGTCGCTGAGAATCTCCAAAGGAACGGGACGATCGCCAAAGGTGTACCGCCGAAGAAGCTCGATGCATCTGTAAAACAGTGGACATAAAAAAACTATAGGACACAGTAAAACGGGGTTGGCCACTCACTTGTGCATGGAATTTTGGCTGGGCACAGCGTCGTGGAAGAGGTCGCCGCCGAGCAGGATCATGTCCACATCCTCGGACACAGCCAGCTCTAGAATCTCCTCGAAGGCAGTAAANCCGCATCCTTTTCGCCGTATCCCAGATGGTTGTCAGTGGCCACCAGGATGCGAATCACATTGGCGGCGTCCTGCTCTGCTCCCGTGGTGTCGCCCATGGCTTAGTTCTTTTGTTTAAAATATAAAAATACACTTTTAGTTGCCGCCTTAATTTCGCCAGAAGCAACGATAGTTAGAGAGCGGGGATATCGATAGACTATCGAAGGCGACGAGGAGGAAGTGTATCGATGGGGCGCCGCATTTAAATTTGCAGTTTATAACACTGCCAATAAAATCCCCTCTCAACCAGTTATTTCTAAAAAAAAACACTCAAAACTATAAGTAGGAAAAATATATTAATAACTTTGTATAAATTTCCCTATACAACTATAAAAATCGCTGTAAACTTAAAATTAAAAAAGCTAAGTTATGTATAAAAGATCATTGTGTTTCCTGCCTTCACATTAACGCTTATTGATGAGAGTGAGCTTTGTTCCGTCTTTCCGATCGATCACAGCCCGTTGATCGCTTCAGTACAGTTTGAGTAGCTTATTCAGTCCAGGTATGGCAATATGACTTCGTGGATGACATCCTTACGCGTGTGCCAGGAAAGGTGGTGGACATGGGGCTTGACCACAACGATTAGTTTGTCCGCCTCCAGAAGAGTCCTGATGCCGATGGAGTCCTCAGTGAAGAACTTTCGCTGGTAAAATGGAATCACATCCAGATTCTCGTCGTAGTAACTAAAATGACTAAAGAGCAACGAACATTATTTTTGTTCCTTTTAACTTAAAAGTTTTAAGCATTGTGAAAAACTTACCTGGACTGCCAGGGCGTAATTACGTCGTCGTTGGGTCCGCCAATCATCACCAGTTTGTCTAGCCGCACCATTCCCATCTTGAAAGATGTGGAATTTGAGGTCACTTTCTCGTTGTTGATTAGCGGCAGGAACTCGCTGTACTTCAGATACAGATCCTGCTCATGCGGGTCGTTCCAGTAGCCGCCCACCGAGGTGTGCTGACCCACACGCGAGTAGAAGAGCTCGAAGGCCGTCTTGGCCGCCAAATCGGGAAAGATTAGATGCAGGAAACTGGCTATAAGTAGAGGGAATAATTAAAATGAAGTATTTATGTATTTTTTACTGAAATCAATCTTTGTGAGTTTTACCAAGCACGAAAAAATTAAAAAAAACCATATTATTTTTAGAATTCTCTGTGAAATTACACAATTCCACAATTTAATGTGGAAAATCTTTAAAAGAAACGATATATCTCAGGAAAAACCATTGAAACGACAATGATTCACCGAAATCATAAAAATCGTTACTTTTTACCGCACCAATGCCCATAAAACCAAGATATCGCGGTTCAAGCACTCTGATTGTTTTTAAATGAAATTACGTCGAACTTACTGCCATATTGCCCCGCCTGTGGCGACGATAGGGATATGAAGGTTTTGACATTGTGATTGGGCAAACTTTGGATAGCCGCCCGGGCCAAGAGTCCGCCCTGGGAGTAGCCTGGAATGTGGAATTAAAAAGTTCTAAATTGAATAAAGTTGCCACTTAAAATGAGTTTACACTGCAACCTACCCAGCACAATGATGCCCTCCGGATGCAGTTTGCTTACTTCGTTCAGGTAATCTCTCACCTGATCGACCTGCCGCCAGGCGTTTTCCAGACTGTACCATCCGCTGAATTTGTCGCAGTTGTAAACTATGGTTCCGGGATGAACCTAAAAGTCAGAAAAGTTACACAAATAATCGTAAATTGCGCTGTTTGATTAGACTTTGACCTTGTCATTGGGTGATTTTTGCTTGTAAACAATAACAAGGAGAGTCCAATAACAAACCTTCTCGATTTCCCGCACCAGAAAGGTCATGGACTCGGGTCCGGAAAGGATTCCATGCAGGATTACCACCGGCTTGTAGGCAAGTGTGCCGCTGGGGATCGAGCAGAAGGCCAGTGTCGCCAGCAGGATGGGTAGTTGTAGCCTCATTTCGCAGTAAACAATAGATATTCGTTTCATAAAGTTGTTGTTGATGTATCCGTATCTTCTAGAGGTGGAGATGCGAACATCGATGCCAACATCGATGTCATCGATGTTTTCGGAAAATCGCTAGCATTGATGTTTGGCGGGGAATCATCGATAATTATCCATTATGCGAATTTAAAAAGAAAGTCGTTTAAATTGTATGCATATTTTCCATATATTTTCATAAAGTTGTAATGCAATATTTTATTACCTCCTCGCACAAGGCTTTTATCGACCGTAGTCGAAAACACATTTGTTCTTGAACAAGAACAGAGGTTCTTCCCACAGTAATTAACAGTAATAGAGAGAAAAAGAAGATAGAGAAAGAGGAAAATTGAGAGAGAGACATATATAGAGAGAGATAGAGAGAGCGGGAGAGATAGATAGACAGATGGAGGCAGTGAGAGTGTTCGATAGAGGGAGAGAGTGATAGATGGAGTCAAACGTAGCGACAGAGATAAATTGAGCATAAATTAGGCAGAGATATTGAGATATAGAGAAATTGGTAGAGAAAGAAAGAAACTCAGAGAAATATATAGATAGAGATATATAGTAAAATTTGAATTATTTTTTCATTAAAGTGAGTCGAGCTAATGTCTCGTAAATTGACTAAGGACAACGCTAAGGAGAATAATTAAACAAAGAATTGGTTTTATCCTCTTTATTTGATTGACATAAGTTTAGGAGCGAGGTCGAGGTTGTATCAATAATTTGAGAGTGAGAGTGTCACTCAGGGAGCGCCACTTGGTGATTGTAAAAGTATCATTTGCTCCGGATGTGGAGCAAACTCTTGCTCTATTTTTCTATTTATCTCTCTCTCTCAATTCTCTCTACGTTTCTGATCCGATCCATAGTAGAATTATACAATATATAATTATATAATTCTACTATGACCCGATCTATCATTCTCTCCCTCTATCTAACTCTATCTCTGCCTCTATCTATCTATCTATCTCGCTCTCTCTATATATGTCTCTCTCTCTCTTATTTTTCTCTCGATCTATCTCTCTTTCTTTCTACATAGCTCAGACCTATAAATAGAGGCGCCTCGCAGCAGCAGCCTCAGTTTGTCCGCGACTTTCCACCCGTTTATATAAGTGTTAATAATTGTGTGTTAAGAAGTGTATAATTAATTGTGTGAAAACCCTCTGGACTCGAAAGGAATCCCGGGCACGTCAGCGGTGTGGCGGCGATGAAAGGTAATTGAGTGTCCTCAACTGCGGGTAAGTCCGAACCAAAACTATTATCATATATCCTATATATAAAACTGATAGCTCTGATCGGTAAGCGCAAACAGATTTAATTATTTATATAAAGCTAACAATTGGTCAAACACTGAATGTCAACTTTTAATTAAGAACAGTAGGTGATATGGCCTACCGCTGGACTGGGTGGTTACTGATTTAGATATTTAACGACTACTTTAAGATTGGTTTTTTTGAGGGAGGGTTTGGTTTGAGTTTGCGGTTGGGTTGGCTAGGAGTTGGGTTGGGTTTTCGTCGGACATGTACTGGGAGCTGTCCAAGGAAGACCTATTATTACTATCAAACGAATAATCAATGGGTTAACGAATATTGTGTTTCAAATAATGCCGGTCGTCAATAAAGTATGACCGCTTCAGTTGCCTTAAAAAAATGCCAAACAACAAGTAGAAAGAGCGGTCACACTTCAAAAGAATACACATTTTTCCGCTGATTTCCGATTGTTGCAACGCAAAATTGAAATTGTTATCTACCATCGACTATCAATTTTAAATTGTAAATTCAAATACATATGTGGTAGGAATGTTATGAATTAAATTGCCAAATTCATTAATTTCTAAGCTGTATTACATATTGAGAAAGTTGCAATTGTTAATATTTTAAGTTGAAGGTCGCATTTGGGAATAATAGGCATTGTTTTTTCCCGGCAATCATTAGTAAAATGTTTAATAAATTTGGGTAAACTATATTGTTTTGCAAATTTCAGGCTAAATAACTTAAAAATAATAAGTTGCCAACAAAGAATATTCGAATAATTGATATTTTATCCCACAGCTCCATTAAGAACAAAAATCCCCGAGATCAGTGGAACTTAAAATAATGCTCATTTATTCACTTTCAACTTACACGATCGTCGTTTATGTACTTTGCACTATTGTGTCTTGCGTATATTTAAGTCTAGGCGCAGCTCACACGCTCCGAAATTAATATCTACGCCCGCCGTATGCGACGCGACGCCCACATCTCTCTTTTCCACGCAATCCATTTGTCTTTCGAGGGCGGGGCGGGGGCCGGGAACAAGGTGATTTCAAGGTATATCAAATATGACAACACTTAACAGAGTAGGCTTAGGGCTAGGGCGGCATCTCAACCGTTTGTTAAGGAGCTCTCAAACTAGATCTGTTCCGTCCATTTTACGTGATTCGTTGGTTGTGCGGCCGCGACTGCGACTGCGACTGCAGGATCTAGTAGAAGAAGTCCAGCCCAGTGCGGGGGCTCGAACCTCACCCGGCCACCTCCTCGCTGACAAAGTCCAGTTTGACCACTTCGGCGGGCAGGCACTCCTCCACGTCCACCTCGTTTTCTTGCACATTTATACGATTCAGGGTCATGGACACGTCCGGCCCGCACTTGAGGCCCGCCGGCGCTCCCGTTCCCGTGGCGGTGCCCGTTCCAGGTGCAACGCCTCCTGCTGCCCCAGAAGCCACCAGCGCAACGGTTCCCACCGCCCCCGAGGCTGTCGTCACTGGAGGAGTGGAGGTGGTGCTCACGACGTCGTCGCCAATCACAACCGGCGAGAGCACTGTGGACACAACTGGACCACCCACAGGCAGCACAAGCTGTGTGGACGAGCAGGTAGAAACGGCCAGAGGCTGTTGCAGCACAACCGTCGTCGTGCCCGCCGCCGCCGCTGCCGCCGACGCTGTGGATGTGGACGTGGGCTGCTGGATGATTATGTTTTCCGTGATGGTTGGCGTGTTGGCAGCCGCAGAAGCAGCCGCCTGTGCCGCCGCCAGAGCCGCGGCCTTTTGCATCTGCTGGTACTGCTTGACGGTCACCGTCGTTCCCGCCGTGGCGGTGGTCTGCGGATGCGCCAGCGGCTGTTGCAGGATTATCTGCTTCGGCTGTGCCACGAGCTGCACGTGCTGGATGGGCTGTGTCTTGAATACTTGTTGAGGTGTCTGCTGCTGCAGCTGCTGTTGCTGCTGCTGCTGCGGCTGCTGTGGGGAGCTGTGCTGAGGAGGCTGCTGCGGCTGAATGAGAGGCAGTGTTTGGATGACGTGCTGCACCTGCTGGACGGGCACTTGCTTGGCGGGAATGCCCGCGTCCTCGAAGGCCTTCTTTTTCAGCGCCTGCCGTATCTGGGAGCTGCAACGAGCCAAAAGGTATTCCGGGGATTAGCATTGGCGCCACAGCTGCTGGCCAGTGTTCCCTCGCCATCGGATCACTTACACGGTGCGGTTCTTGATGCTCAGGCTAATCTTGCTCAGGTCGTCCGAGAAGCGCATGATGGACGAGTGCAGCATGTCGATCTCTTCGTCCGTCCACTTCCTGCAGCGACGGCGCCATGGCGAGGGAACACGAGATCGAGATTGAGATCGAGAACGGGAACGGAAACGCGAACACAAGAGCACGAAAACACTGAGATTAGCATCTCCGGAGCCCGGGAACGGACACACTTACCCCGATGGCGACTCCGCGTTGGGATGCAGCTGCATTGTGAGGTCGCCCAGTCTGCTGAACGCTTGTCCGGCGGCCGTGAATATCTCCCCAACCTGAAAGGGCACCGGGATTCGAATGTGGAAATGGTTTGTTATTATTGTTATTGGCATTGTTGTTGCTCTCGGCGCGCGTGCAAATTCAAAACAAACGCATCCCCGCCCACCGCCCGCCAATGGAACAACAAATTTCCCACTCGCAGGAGTGAGACGAAACGAATGACTCTCGACTCTCTCCCGCGCCGCCTTTTTCCCGCGGACCGAGCTCCGGCTGGCGGGGAGGCGGGAATATGTGTTGCCGTCGTCGGCGGACCGGGCAGGAGACCGGAACCCACCTTTGTTGCCGAGTTCATGGCGTTGCAAGTCGTTTGCGCTGTTTTTTGCCGTAATTTTCTGTTTTGCCTCAGCTCGTAAGCGTGTCCAGCCTTTTGCAACACTGGCCGCTGACGTTCGCAACACTCAAGCGGTCGGCTCGATAACTTAATCGGCACTTTTTCGCACTGTACATTTTAATAATTTTGGCATCGATATATCGATTGCAAGAAACGAGGGATGCAATCCATCTGCTAGAATTTTTAAAAATATTTACAATTCATAATTTCTTTTTCACAATTTTAATGCAAACAAATGGAACAATAAATTAGGTTAACACGTGATAATAAACATAAATAGGGATAACACCTAACGGAATCTTAAACGAAACCTAATACTTGCAGCCGCACATTAATGTCTATTTCTGAGAATCAATCTGGAAACATATTTGAATTATAAGTTAATTAATTAATCTCAGTCCACGCACTGTTTTGGGGCTCAGTCGGATTTTCGATCCTAATGGTGAGATCATGGATCTTCTTGCGTAGTCCTCTCTGATCAATGATCGCCTTCTTGTGTTCTTTCAACATTCTCTGCCTCCAGGGGATTCTTAGTTGCCCGGCAGTCTGACAATTTTAAGAACCTAAATGGGCGTCAAAATTCAAGCTTGGTTACCGGCACTCACCCTCTGGATCTGTCATGGTACCAAAATCCCGAGAGTCGTTCCAGTACGATTGCTTTCGGTGCTCATCATGCGCTAACTTTCTTCTCTCCTTTCGCACTGCGCTCTCGATTACGCTTGATTTCTGCAGCAAGGATTCACTCAAGCATTTGATTCGGAGTTTGAAGGAATTGGCCAACAACTTACCTTTATAACTCCGACACAAACACTGGGTTTGGGATCCAAGCTGACAGGATTAAGAGGCTTTCTATAACTTTGACAAGATAATAGGCCATTAGACTCGACGGGTGAATTGCTTCTGGTGATTTTGATAGCCTTTAAAGCAGAAAGTTCTTCCTCCAGCTTGCCGATCCTCTCGTACAGAGTGCACTGTCTTTCCTCGAGGTTACGCTTGCCCTCGAGAAGACAGGAAATAGTGGCGTTCATGCTCAGCTTCTCCGTTAAAATACTGCTCTCCTTCGTTTTCTAAAAGCACACATTTCACTTCTAAAATAATTAAAATTACATTAATTAAATATTACCAGAGTGGTTCGTAGTTGTTCGATTTCCTTGCTGAGTTCATGTTTCTGCTCCATGTAAGTCCGGCATTTTACGTTGGCAGCTTGAGCAGCAGCCTCTTGAGTTGTTAAGGCTTCTCGCCATGATTCTGTTTCTGCCTCTTTGGCTCTTAACTTAGCTATGATTTCAGCATTATGATTCTTATTCAGGTTCAAGCAGCTGATCGACTCTTCTACTAGCTTCTCTTCCTTTGACAAAGTGTATAAAATATTTGTTTTTGTTTTCTGTAAAATAATACGAATGAGAATTCATGAATTAGGTGAAAGGGGAATTGATCTTGCTTAGCTTACCAGATCGCAACGCAGTTGGTCGCATTCCTTGATCAGTTCCCTGATGGACTGGCGACCCAGTTCCTTTTCCTGGCTCACCGCCAAGTGTTTTATGTTGCTTTCAGCTTCGTTGTTGCGCAGTCGATCCTCCAATCCAGCTTTGGCCTGCTCCAAGTCAGCGAATTGAGTTCGTAACGAGGCGCACAGCTGTTCTTTTTCCAGTTGGTTCTCCAGATTCTGGGCATCTTTTAGCTTCACCTCGAGCTCGTGATTCTCGAACTCCAGTGCATGATTCTGGTCTTGCAGGGATTTAAGTTTCAGCCGCAACTCCTCCCGGGAACTGTTGATATCTGCGAGCTTCTTTTCGAACTCTCCAGCCTGAGTGGCCATCTTCTCCTCCACTGCCAGCAGCTTTGTTTTCAGAGCTAATGTCTCCGCGCTTGCAGTGTCCTTGGCCTTCAGGGAAAGCTGCAGATCAGAACGAAGCTTTGCTGCTTCAAGTCCTCGAGTGGAGATATCGTGTTTGGAAGCAACCAGTTGGGACTGTAGGCTGTCGACCTTCTCCCGCAGCGCTGCAGATACACCTCCAGCCTTTGAAAGAGATACTTTCAGATCTTCCTGCTCTGAAAACAGATCGTCCAGCCTAGCTGCCCTTAGCCTTGCACTTTGTAGCGCTTCCTTGAGGAAAGCCATCTTTCCTGTCATTGCCTCAAGCTTCGCCCCGAAATCCGACTTTTCTGCTAGCTTCTGCTTGCTCAAACCATCCATTTTCATTTGAAGCTCCTGATATTTCCTTAGGGCTTCGGACTGCTGGGCAAGCGACTTATCGATCTTGGCCTGCAGGATTGACTTCTCCTCAATCAGTGTGTCCGTGTATATTTCTAACTGATTATACTTTTGCTGGAGCTCTTTGTGCTCGTTGCTAACTGCCTGCAGTTGTGTCTCTTCCTTGAGAAGTGCTCTATTTTCCTGGGAAGATCTCATCAGCGCAAGCTCATCTAACGCCTTATTTCGCTCGTCTTCGGCTTGTCTGAGTTGATCCTGTAGGCCTGCCCTCAATTTCAGCTCATCTTTCGCTTCTCTCAATGACTCCTCAAGTTCCTCTATTTGTTTTTCGTACTCAGAGGAAGATATTGTCTGCTCCTGTCTGGCCTCCGCCTGTTTCAGCTTTTCGGTCAGCTTTTCACATCTGTCCTGCAGCTGGTCGATCAGAAGAGCGTTGGCGGTAGGTTTGTGCCTCTGGCTATTGACCAGCCCAGTTATCTCCGACAATAAAGAAGGTTTGTTGTTGTCCTGTTCAAGCAGATCATCGTGGGTGTCCTGCCCTTGCTCGGTTCTCATTGATCGGAGCTCCTCTCGAAGCACTTTGTTTTCCCTGACAGACTCCGATAGCTGGTTAGAGAGACTTTCGTATGCCTCCTGAAAGCCTTCGAAGCTTTCCGCACAAGCAACAAGCTCCTCCTTCGTTTGACATTCCAGTTTAACGCTGAAATCTTCGGCTGCGACCTCTTGACTGGGAGCTTCCATTAGCTTACGCTGCGCCTCCTCCACTCGCCGTTTCAATGTGCCAATTTCGAGCTCCAGTCTCGTGTTGTCCGCCTGCAACTTCTGGCACTCCTCTTCGGAGGCATTCGAAGTGCGTTCCAGAGACTCGTACTCAGCCTGGAGCTTGTGGTACTTCTGCTGTATAAGATGGTATTCAGCCTGCATGTTCTCAATGCGCGGCACATCCCGGGACAGGTTGTTGAGGGATCGGTGCAGCTGCGCTATGGTCAAATCTCCGCCGTTGATGCTGGTGAGCAGATGGATCTCTAGCTGCTGGGCCTGGGCCTTGTGGCAATCCAATTGGGGCTTCAAGCTCACCGCTAAATTGTTCTCCATCTCCAGCCTAGCGATGGTCTGATTTAGAGACTTCACCTGCTCCTCGTATGACTTGATCCTTTTATTCGCCGCCTGATTGGATGCAGTGAGAGCGGAGACCTC
Organism: Drosophila tsacasi; assembly: GCA_018904565.1. Taxonomy (NCBI): domain Eukaryota; kingdom Metazoa; phylum Arthropoda; class Insecta; order Diptera; family Drosophilidae; genus Drosophila; species Drosophila tsacasi. Next base: position 10,158 of record JAEIHY010019068.1, read on the forward strand.
GGCCTGTAAGTCAGCGCACCTATAATTATTTTTAGTTGATTTATAAATACATAATTTAATAATTAAAGCTATTTTAGAGAAGCAAATTAAAGTTCCAGTCACAAAAACTGCTTATGGTTCTCTGTCTTGGCTGTTTTGGGGGAATCACTCGCACTTATAGAAGGCCGCTAAAAATAGCAACAGCTGACGGCAAGTTGAAGTTGCACCCGACGAGGTGTGTGGGACAGACAGATACATATATACAACTGCAGTCGGAGGAGAATCGTAGAATACGTATATAAACATTGATTGTGTAGAGACTTTAAGACTATTACTAATTCTTTAAGCGAATCAGCAGCAAGTAATGGCTTTTCTCAGCAAAGTAGCTTCAATTAAATCGACTTTATGGGGTCTTTCTCTTTGATTTTATCGTGATTAATGAGGTGGGCACAACCAAAGGTGCGGGTTACACATATTTCACTCACTGGAATGACAAATAAGTCCAAACTTCAGCCAGAGCTACTATTCCGCCCTCGGCTGTATTCTCGTAGCTTTATCGATGCAGATCTTTCACTCACTCTCTCTCGGTTGCAGTAAGGCTGCTATCTATATGTGTGTTACATCACAGACGAAGCACGGTGGTGGATCGGCAGTAGGAACGACGTCACCGATCACCCAAGACCCAAGAGCTGTTAGCCGTTGGATTCAGTTGAATTTCAACGATCTAATTATCAGCAAGTTGGCCAGTTAACTGACTGACTGCTCGATCGGCTGCCTTATCGCACATTCAGAGCCATGAAGCGATCGGCAGGGCCAAGCGTCATCGCTTCCAGCCGAGTCTATTCGCAAAAACTGGCTTCCACGAGTCGCACCATCCCGTCGCTCCCTGATTCTTCCGAAATGCTTCTTTTTTCAGCGCGAGTGTGTGTGATTGCGTTGGCGTTTGTTATTGTTTTCGTTTTCGTTTTCTACGCGAGCTTGTCCTCCCAGCGACTGCGCCGAGAAAGCGAAGAGATCAGAGACTAGTGGAGTGGAGCAGTGCATGGTTTAATCATAATAAGGTGCGGGACAGGGCTCTCTCGTAGGGTATCACAAAAAGGTAAACGAAAAAACAAACACTTGAGAGCGACTGAATGTTAGGGTAACAAAGAGAGAGTGCTATAGGAGAGCGGCCATACCTTGTCTCATTCTACCATGGATCAGTGGAGCAGTGGAGAAGTTCGGCAGACCGATATTCACCACTCAATTCAAAAGTCAGGTGAGCGGGCGCCGGAGGTGAATAAGCCGATTCGAACAAAATCTAGCAGGTAAAGCTTAAGGTTCAAGACATGCTGGGACTCTGCTCTTCGTAAAATCAAGTTAAACTCCATGACAAAAATAAAATTCCCCAAATTAAAGCGAGCTTAAGTAACATAAAAAGGGTACTCACTTGAGAATTGATTGCTTATACATATTCGGAGCTATCATCACCGTAGGCAGATCATCTGTACCAGTGCTCTTGGTATTGTGAGCTAAATCCCATGGGAGGCCTGCCAGAAAATCGAAATCAAAGTTTGGTTGGGGCAGGCGACTGGTCTTTGAAATGCCGGCCCTTGGAGCCTCGGGCTTGATGCTTGCAGACGTCAGGAACATCAGGCTCTTGTTGATGTGGACGGCATCTGTGACTAGGGTCGGGGAATCCCGACTCAGTCGCTGGGATCCAGCCAGATCAACCAGATTCAGAATGCGGCGGAGGATGTCACCGCTGCGATCGCCCCTCCACGACTGTTTTGGATCGAGGTTATTCTTTTGGAGCAATCGAAATACCTCAGAAGGGCAACTCACTGTCCGAAGAATGGTGTGGGAATGGCCAGAGATCTCAGTTGTTCGGGCCTCGCCTACGATGCGCCCCTTATTACCTGGACAGATAAGGCGCAAGAGGTCACCCTCGCTGGTTATCGTCACGATCCCGCGGTAACTCGCACGCTGTAGAAAATCGAGACTATTCTCCTTTGCGATCTGATTGGCGGCCATCGCCATTTCGCCAGGGTTCTTGCCGTCGCCCATCGTGGTGTATGTTTTCCCTGCGGAGAGCGTCAGTGTCCGTGAGAAGGAGAAAGACAATATTGATATATAAATACTCACCGGACGACTGGCCGTAGGCTAAAATAGTTTCATTGAAGCCCTGCATGATTGTGTAGACACTGGGCTCCGCGTGGCTGTTCGTAAGCTCGATTGAGCTGCTGCCCTTCTTGTCCAGCCAATGATGGGAACAGCAAGACTCGGAGAAACGCAAGCTTATGCACGCCTTGACTGTGGTCACTTCTTTTCGCTGCATCTTATTTTTACATTTAAAACGTAACACCTTGAGACAAAGTTCACAAACAAACGATTTTGATTTTCGAGTTTAAATGACAGATGGATTTTTTGACATCTCAGTTTCTCTGCTCGTTCTTCGATTCGAACAAATACCGCTCTTCTTCACAAGTTCGAAAGATGACACTTCGAAAGTCGCTGGAAACAAGAAAATCGAAAAATACCATAAGAGCACAAATAAAAAAAGATGGCAAATTTCCAGTAAAACTAGTAGTCAATAAAACTGTCAAAATTGAAACTGGTATAATCATTAAAATTGTCAAAACCAATTATTTTGAAACTGTTTTTTAAATTGGGAAAACAGAAAAATACGATAAAAGCTTAAAATGTTCAAAATTAAAAAAAAATATATACATGCATATATATTTAAACTTTTTTTTAATATCGAAAAACATCGATGACTGTTTCGAACATATGCACATTCGAACATATGCACATTCGATATTTTTATGGAACTGGTTCGGAGGGCGCTAGTTCAATACTGAATGATACATCGATGTTTTCCATGTTTTTAACCAAAACTTTGATGAAAAATGTAAATAATATTTAAAAAATGATGAAAAGGTGCATAATTATGGTTATATTTAAATAAAAATCAAAATATTTGTTTACTTTGCCTCTTAAATAAAACATCGATTTGTTGGCCAATTCGAAAAACATCGATAGATCTATGTTTTCATCGATGTCCTTGCACCTCTAGCTTGCAACGCGAAGCGGTACTTGTTCGAACTTCGAATTCAACAGCGGAATTGTGAAATTAAGATGTTCATTGTTCCTTCCACTAAAAATTAACCCCAACTTTAAAATTTGTGTTTCTGTGAACAGTATTATCGTTAAGTGTTGAGCATTAAGCAAAAGCAATAAGATGTCTGCAAAGGGGGCCAACTCTATACAGGTATGCATCAAGTTGCGTCCCTGCGAGCCCGGATGTTCTTCACTCTGGCAGGTTAAGGAGGGCCGCTCGATCCAGCTGGCGGACAGCCACGCAGAGCCCAGTGTCTTTGGTAAGTTATGCAGTGATCCCTGATGGAGAAACTCTCCTTGATGCGCCCTTCCCCGCAGACTATGTCTTCGATGAGGGAGCCGGCAACCAGGAGGTGTTTGACCGGATGGCCCAGCACATCGTACGCGCCTGCATGCAGGGCTTCAATGGAACTATTTTTGCCTACGGCCAGACGTCTTCGGGTGAGTATTTATATTCTCGGATTTATATTACGGACGCGCTGATTGTGTGGCTCTACGCAGGCAAAACCTACACCATGATGGGCGATGGCCAGAACCCCGGCGTAATGGTTCTGGCTGCCAAGGAGATCTTCCAGCAGATCGCTAACGAAAGAGAGCGCGATTTCCTACTGCGCGTGGGCTACATCGAGATCTACAACGAGAAGATCTATGATCTGCTGAACAAGAAGAATCAGGACCTGAAGATCCACGAGGCTGGCCACGGGATCGTGAACGTGAACTGCGAGGAGTGCATCATAACCAGCGAGGATGACCTCCTGCGCCTGCTATCCCTGGGAAACAAGGAGCGCACCGTGGGCGAGACGAACATGAACGAGCGCTCCAGTCGCTCGCACGCCATCTTCCGCATAGTGAGTTGCTCCCGAAACAGATCCTGATCCCATTTCCTATATATTTCTAACTGAATAATCTCGATGATTCCCTCTAACAGATCATCGAGTCGCGGAAGTCTGACTGCTCAGACGACGATGCTGTGATTCAGAGCGTTCTGAATCTCGTAGATCTGGCTGGATCGGAGCGCGCGGACCAGACCGGCGCCACGGGGGCGCGACTGAAGGAGGGCGCGCACATAAACAAGAGCCTGATGTTCCTCAGCAACGTGATCAAGAACCTGTCCGAGAACGTGGACAACAAGTTCATCAGTTTCCGCGACTCCAAGCTCACGCGCATCCTGCAGGCGTCGCTGGGCGGCAACGCCTTCACCTCCATCATCTGCACCATCAAACCCTCGATCATGGAGGAGTCCCAGTCGACGCTGAACTTTGCCATGCGTGCGAAGAAGATCCGCATCAAGCCGCAGGTCAACGAGATGGTCTCCGACGCAACGATGATGAAGCGGCTGGAGCGCGAGATCAAGACGCTCAAGAGTCAGCTCGCCGAGGAGAAGCGGAAGAAGGAGAGCCAGCTGACGGTGCAGGACCTGGAGCGGCGCCTCAAGACCGACATGCTCAAGATCATCTCGAGCACATCGCTGAGCGATCAGCGCCAGCAGAAGCGCCGACGCACCTGGTGCCCGGCTCCTACGGGCCAGGACACCTCGCTCACCGGCATCCTCAATGAATCTCGATTGTTACGCCCTTCGAATCTATCCAATCTACCGAAGCCCACATTTTTCACCACTTCCACTAATGTTGCCCATCGCGAGAAAGCCGTCCCCAAGACCATTAACATCCTCAGTTCCCTGGATATCGGCACTGATAACGAAGACGCGATCAATGAGAAATTTGTTCCTGCGGAGAGCGTCAACTTCGATACGCCGCCACAAGTGTGGCCCCCGAACCCAAAGCCGAAGAGTCGAAAGCTGCCGGACTTGGCCTTGACCCCAGTTCCCAATCCGATGGGGCCCGAAACGTAAGTACCTCGTCTCTATTTTTACTACTTCTTTGAGCATCGCTCACCGCACCACACATCTTCTTTCACCCGCTACATATCACACTCCATGTTCATGTAATCCATTTCCTGCTGTCATCTGCATGCGCAGCGTGGAAAAGATTAAAAAAGAGTTTGAGGAGCTGCAAACGTTCACCAGCTTGGAGAAGCACTTTGATGTGGAGTGGACAGAGGTGCAGGTTCTGAAAGAGAGTCTGCAAAAGATGACCGCTCAGCGAGATCACTTAGAGCAGGATTGCCTGACCAAAACCGAGCGGTGAGTTTGGGTAGCATTTGTTTTGTAACTCTCCCTGAGCTCAAGCCCAGCGACACCTTGATTCGTTTGCTCAAATTTTGCTTGGCTATCTTTTCTATTTAACAAGAGAGGAAGTTAAATACCCTTGCTGTTGATGCTGATCAAGAATATATATACTTTATAGGGTCGGAAGTGTCTCCTTCACTGCGTTGCAAACTTCTGACTAAAATTATAATACCCTGCGGGTCAATCTTTTCAACCCTAAATTTATATTTCCATATTAAAACTAAAAAACACAACTTATTGATCAGCAAAAATCCGATCAAGACCCTTCCTACATCCGACTCCATTGCCCATACAAATAACACACAATCAAAATCATCAAGGATACGAAAATCCAGCAGAATTAAGACTTGACACTAACTATTACCTTATATAATCCTAGTTGCGAAGCCATGCAGACCGAAGTCAAAACCCTGACGGTGGCCACAGAAGCTGCTAACACCAAGATCGTCGAGTACGAGAAGGAACTGAAGGCCCTGAAAGAGACGATTGCCAAGATGGATGTGGAGAACCGCGAGGCAATCAGCTTGGAATTCCAGTTCGAGGCTTACAAGAAGAAGTCCAGCCTGCGAGAGAAGGACTTGCTGTCAGCCCTCTCGGATAAGGATTCCACCATTGAAAGTCTGCAGAAGAAAATCGACGACCTTTCCCGGGACTTGATGTGCAACAGCAAAGAGGCTCTCATGCGTTCCATGTGCCCCAACAATCTAGGCGACTTTGGAGAGATGACCCTCAATGAAACCGAGGTAAACGAAGACTCGAAGAAAGCTGAATGCGAGTGCGACAGGCTTAGGTCTGAACTAGTCGCGAGTCAAGCCAAGTTGGAGAGAATTCAGTCGGACTTCGATGTGGCTGCAAGCGAGGCGTCCCAAAAGGAGGAAGACTGTCAGCGCCTAACAGCGCAGATTTCCCAGGCCCGAGATGATTTTCAGCTGCTGCAGGGAATGTACGAAACTCAGCAGGGAGCTATACAAGCCTTGCAGGCAGACTTCCAGGCAATTGAACAGAAGCGCCACAACCTGCAGGAGGAGTACAAATTTCTGGAGCGCATTTCGCAGGCCTCTGAGGAGGAGCGGCAGCTACTGCAGGCGGAAAACAAGAGTCTGCAGCTCGAAATTGGAGCTCTGGAGGAGCGAGTGGAGGAGGCGCAGCGTAAGCTATTGGAAGCTGCCAGCCCAGAAGCCGCTGCCGATGAACTAAAAGCTCAAAGCAACGAGTTAAAGGCAAAGCTAGCTGAGCTGACGTCCAACTTCAACGCGATTCAAGAGGAATACGATAGCCTTTCCAGCCAGCTAATGGAATCGGTCCAGGAGAACGATGCCCTTCGCAATGAGCTCAAGCAGCGACCGCTTCCTAATTCCGGCTTGGAGTCCATGAGGAGCTCTGGCGTTGAGTCAATGAAAAGTTCTGGCGTGGAAGCTGAATTCGGGGAACCAGAGCAGGAGCAAGTCTCCCCCCACAATGATCTCCTTCAGCAGTTTGCTGAAACGATCTATCAGATCGAACTCAAGAACCACTCGGGCCTAAGCCGCTACTTTGCAGTTTCTAAGCCAGAGCAGGAGCAGGAGAGTAATGCAACTCCTCTAAAGCTCTGCCTCGAATCTGCCAAGTACATCGAGTGCGAGAAGGCATCCGAAGGCATTCCCCTCAAAGGCGTTATAAAGCAACAAATGTTCCAGCTTGTGGCACTAACTCAGGAAGAGCTTGAAGCCGCCGCCGGCGAGGAAAAGCGACTCCTGAAAACCATATCCCAGCTAGAGCAGGAAATCAGGGATAAAAACGAGGTGATGGAGGCCACCGAGGCAACCATCAAGGAGATGGGAGAGCAGATGGCCAGCCTAGAATCGGAGCTCATGGAAAAGAGTCTGATTGCCAACAAGGTGGATGGCTACCAGCGGCAGATCGAGTCCCTGGAGAAACAGAACGCGGAAATAACCATGGTGAACGAGGAGCTGCAGGATAAGGTTCACAGAAATAGCACAATGAGCGAAAGTCTGCTGCATCTTCCGCCCAATGATGATACCATCTCAGGTCAATCCCAAGAGGATTCCCCCCCTAAGGTATCCCTCGCAGAGCTGCAAGCTAAAGTGTGCGAGCTGCAGGCGGAGGTGGAGAATCAGTTGAAGCAGTTGCAGCTCAGGGACAAGAACATCGCCGAGCTAAAGGCAGAAATCGAGGAAATGGGCGAGCGCTGTCTATCGTCGGAGGTAAAGCTCGTGGAGATGGCGAACGATGCCCGGGAGAAGCAGCAGCTACTCGACCGCCAGAGCCAGAAACTATCCGATGACGCCTTGCTTATCGACCAGCTTCGGGAGAAGAATGCAAAGCTTCAAGAGCGCAACATCAAGCCGGAGCAGACGACAATGCCTTCCTCCGAGTACGAAAAGCAAATGGAGGAACTCAGGGAGTCACTGGGTCGAGCCCAAGATGAGCTGATAGCAATGGAAAAGCTAAAGACCGATGAGATTAATGCCCTGCAGCTGGAGTACTTGGCGAAAATGGAAAGAAGCGAGAACGAGAACCGTGCGAAATTCCGCGGTTACACCCAGGAATTGGAGGAGAACAAGGATCGTTACGAAAACGATTTGGCAGCGTTAAAGGAAACGCTTTTAAAGACCGAAGAAGAGCTGTCCAAGCTGAAAGAATGCTGCAAGACTGAGCCAGAAGAGAATAGAGAAACTCTCCAGGAAAAGCTAAGCCAGCAGGAAACGGAACTTGAAAGTCTGCAGGAGAAACTAGCTAGAGCTGAAGCCAAGGCTGCCCAGCAGCAAGCAGAGCTAAAAGTGGCCATGGAAAGCCTGAGTGAGAAGCTAGCTGAAGCCGAAGCAAAGATTGCCGAGCATCAAACGCGGCTTGAGGAGTTCACCAAAGCCCAGCAAGAGAAGATAGCTGAAGCTGAAGCAAAGGCTGCCCAGCAGCAAGCGGAACTCGAGGCGACCACGGAAAGCCTGAAGCAGAAGCTAGCTGAAGCTGAAGCCAAGGCTGAGACGCTGAAGGCGGAGCTTGAGGCTATCACGCAAACCCCGAATGAGAAGCTAGCCGAAGTCAAAGAAAAACAGGCTGTCATTGATGAAATGGTGGGTCAAAGAGAAACAACAGTTGCTTACCTGGAATCGTCTTTGGATAAGATCAAGATGGAAAACCAAGAACTTCTGGAGCAGCTGCAGTCGCAGGTAGACATCGAACCGGTTGCCTCCTCGTCCACCAAAAAGATCCAGGAGCTCACAGCCACGTGTGATCGACAGGCGCAGGAGAAGATTAAGCTGCAAGCAGAGATCAATGAGGCCAAAGTAAGGTTTTTGCGCGTAAAAAATAACCTTCAAAGACTTGCCTCGCAAACGGAAGCTGAGAAGCAGGACCTGCTGGAAACGAAAAAGGAATTCGCGGAGCAGTGCAAGGTCTTTACAGCCAAAATTAATAAGCTCGAAGAGGCATTACAACAGAACATGACCAGCTATTCCGATCTGAGTGTAAAGCACAGAGATCTGTTAGCCTCATCGACCGGTCGTATTCAAGAGTTCCAAGAAAAGCACGGTCAGCAATTGCGGGAAATAGATACATTAAAGCAAGAGAAGTCAATCCTGCAGGATAAAATCGTTGAAGCGGATGCCCAGCACTCCGAAACCCTAGGGAAGTACCACGAGCTTCAAATGCAAATGGAGGAGATGCGCAACCAGAAGGTAACAGAAAAGTCCGATCTCGAGGAGAAGCTCGAGACCATGACAACCAAGATGGATTTCCTCAACGAAGAACTACAGAGTGCCAGGCTCAAAGCAGCTAGCCTAGATGATCTGATTGCGGAGCAAGAGGGTCTAAAACTATCGCTTTCGGAGGCGAAAGGTGTCTCTGCCACGTTGCAAGAGAAGGTGGAGGGCCTACAGGCCCAAGTGATTGCTTCCAAGCAGGACATCTCCTGTAAAGAACGTGAAGCAGATCAGCTCCGTTCGGACCTGAGGCTTGCCCTGCAGGAGAAGGATACTGCTAGCGCTGAGCACTTAGCTCTTTCCACAAGGCTGCAAGCCGCGGAGGAAGTGATGGCCACTCGGGCGGGACAGTTCCAAAAGGAGCTCGCGGACCTCCAGAGTTCCACGAACGAGTTGCAGTTCAAGCTGAAATCCCTGCAAGAGCGGAAGGCTGAACTGGAGGACGAAAATCACGAGCTCAGGGCGAAACTGAAGACTGCCCAGGATCTGGAAAACCAGCTGGAGGAAGAGAAGACGCTGTGCGCCGCCCTACGAGCTGAATTCGCTGCATTAGAGCAGACCAAAACTGAATTTGAGGATCAGCTGCGTAACAAAGAAGCTGAAACCAGCACAAAATACTTGGAGTTGCTCCGGGAAATGGAACTTGGACGCCAAGACATCGGGGAGCTAACCAAGGCGTGTGACCATCTACGCTGCGATCTGGTAAGCTAATTGAATTAATTGAAAGGTGAAAAGGGTTTCACCTAATGATTTCTTTTACATTATTTTACAGGAAACCAAAACGAATGGTTTCTTGAAAGAAAAGGACAGCTTGCAAGCTACTTTAGCCACTTTGTCAAAGGAAAAGAAGGAACTAGAAGAGACTATTAGCTCCTTGAACCTGAATGATGCTGAAATCAAAGAGAAGCTAAGAGCCAAGGAGGCCGAAGTCGAATCCTTGCGAGAAGCCTTAACATCCGAAAAGTCTGCTGCTGAAGCAGCCAACGTAAAGTGCCGGCATTACATGGAACGGAAACAGGCGCTCAGCAAGGAGATTGAACAGCTACGAGCCACTCTGGTAATATTTTATTAATATAACTATAATTATTTTGGAAGTGAAATTTGTGTGTTTAGAAAACGAAGGAGAGCAGGCTTTTAATGGAGAAGATGAGCATGCCCGCCTCCACTTCCTGCCTTCCTGAGGAGAAGCGCAGCCTCGAGTGCACTCAGAAGGAGAGGGTGGGAAAGGTGGAGGAAGAAATTTCTGCCAGAAGCAGAGCAGAAGAAGTTTCTGCCGTCGAACAGCACTTCTTGGAGCAGAAAGTGGAGCTCACGAAGGAGATTGAACAGCTACGAGCCGCTCAGGTAATATTTAATTAATATAATTGCAACTTTGTGCAAGTGAAATTTGTGCTTTTAGAAAGCCAAGGAGGCCAGTGTCCTAGCAGAGAGGGAGAGCATGAATGCCACTATTTCCAGTCTTCTCGAAGACAAGCGCAACCTTGAGGAGAAGCTGTGCACCCTGAACGATATTGTCACCAAGCTGGAGGCTGAAATCTCTACCTTACATGCTCTTAAAACCAACAACAGTTCCTTCGAGTCGAATACATCGACTGGCTCTGTGCCGCGGAAGAGTCTTGAACGCAATCCTTCTGCCAGTCTTCCAAGGGTGAGTTTTCATATACTTTTCTTCTTCGTTGGCATTTAAAGTAAATTCTTTGACGTACAGAAATCGGCTTGCTTCGAGTCCGAAATGCGCAAGACTCGGCGGCTCTCGGCTTATGACGAGCAACGGCGGCAGTCCTACTGGAACGACGTTAGGGATTGTGGCACTATGACAGACCCAGTGGGTGAGTTACCTCTTCATCAGTTTTAACATGTTGCAATTGTAGTTTCCTTTAATCAATATGTCAAATTCCAGACAACAACTGCAACTGCACGGAGCTGGACAGCAAGCTGCAGGCTTGCCAGCAGGAACTCTTCATCCGTGAGAGTCAGGTTACTGCCTTAAATATGGAGCTGAAGCACCATCCGCTGAAGGACGAGAATGCGCAGCTAAAGAAACGCGTGCTGGAGGAGCAGGAGAAGGGTCGCTCTGAGCAGAAACGGCTCAAGATCAAGATTCAGGATCTCAATGCCAAATTCAATGATCTCTCTAATGCTGCTGCGCAGTCGGCGGCACATGCTCCAGGGCCGGAGCCCACCGCTAGCGTAGTAGTAGATCCCTACGCGTCCGTACACACACAAACTGAATCGGATCAATTGGAGAAGAAGTATCAGGATGCTCTTGTATTGCTTCGCTCGCGCTACCATCTCATCAAGGACCTGCAGGAGAAGTTAAGCCAAAATGAGAACACAGACACGTCCAATGTTTCATCGCTGACCACTGGTCAAATTCATTCACTTACGGTAAGTCGTCCTACGTTCGGATTTGTCATTGTTGAAAATTTTCTTACGTCAAAAAATTTGACAGAAACAATGTGAATCGCTAAAGAAGGAACTGGCAGCTGTCAGGGAGAAGTATGAAACGTCGAAACGGGTGTTGATGATGCGCAAGGATGAAATGGTCAAGATGCGCTATCAAATAGCTGCCTTCGAATCAGCAGCTGCTGCTCCTGCTGCACCGAAATAGGTTGCAGTTTGGCTGCTCTTCTTTGTCTGCGGGGGACATCATCTGGTCAACTAACTAATGTTTAATATTCTACAAGTACTCTTACCCTTTTGAGGAAAATTTAATTTAATTTTATTCACGGGACACTTAATGCACACGACTTCACACAACGAAACACAAGGCTAGAATGAACAAAATTATTTTTCACACAACGAATATCTTTTTGAAAAAAATTAAATTAAATTTTATTCACCAGATATTTAACTCACACGACTTCACACAACGAAACACAAGAGTAGAATGAAAAAATTGTATTAGTCAAAGCGACTTCTCAACCCGCACAGAACACTAAATCTCAATTGAAAACGCATAGAACACTAGATCACTATTAAAAAACATCGAATAGTGCGCTAGATTGTTCTCTCTAAAAAACGCATAGAACACAAGGTCACACTATTGAAAGAATTTCGAATAGTGCGCTAGATTGTTGTCCATAAAACGCATAGAACGCTGATCACAATATTCAATAACATCGAATAGTAATCTATATTGTTCTCTCTGTACCACCTCTATAATGTACCTATGTTAATAAGTCCCGAACTAAGTCATCTTTCTATGTCCTTTGGCCGCTAGTCGGCTCAAATGTTAAATAAATGGTTTATTTTTTGTACATTGCTTAGCATTTATTATTTAACTTACCTTTTTAAGTAGCTTTACTGCCGCCAAAGAAAGCTCCAAGCCTTGAGGAAAAAAACTCCAGCTCACAAGCTGTTCTTCATAACGCGGCTTTATTGTAATGTCAATAAATATATTTATAACTTTCTAAGCACATGGATGTCTACTTATATATTGCTTATGTAACGACTTTTAACTAATAGATTTTAAGCTAACGTCCTAACCGAATTGCATTAGCCTTTGAATGCGTTTTAAGCCTAGGAAAATGCGAACTATTGCACTCCACCTACGAGAGAGAGCGACAAGGGAAACCGAACAAAACGGATTGAATCAAAAAGGTAAAGATATATGCTCGCATGTATTATTACATTCTTTCATTCCTTAATTATTAAGCTAGGTTCGGTTTAAGAAAAGGTTATTCAAGTTCTCGAAACAGGCCGGGGGTCAGGCGAGTTAGTTCCAATTGCAAACTTATAAATAAATTACACATTTAAATGAATTGAGGTAGAAAATTACTAAAGTAACACATGTGTTGTTGCTGGTTATATAAGGCAAGTGGTAGCGACTCTTGTAGAGTCTGTCTCTGTGCTCGTCTTCGATTGAAGCTAACCATAAACCTAGGATAACTGAGGCTCGAACTAAATACATACAGGAAACGCTTAGTTACATCTATCTATGTCTTGCTTGCAGTGCTCTCTGACACATAAACTAGCTAACCCTAATTTATATATATATATGTTTATGTATATAGGATCCGCATAGACGGGGATCCACCGCCGAATGCTGAGTATGCTGAGGTATTCAATTCTCTCTCTTTTTGACAAATAAGTACAGGCATCCATCTATATGTATTCTCCAGTGAGTGTGTATATACGTATACCGAGTGTGTGTGCACTGTATACCGCATATAGTATAGTATATAAATAATCAATTTCTGTCATGTTGATCGCCTAAGACTACGGGCAGATATCTGCTCTTCAAAATTGGCAATATTCCTGGAGATGTGGAGTACAACAACAGGACCAGTCACAACTCGTGGAAGTATTCGGGGTTCGTTTCAGGGTTTCAACTCTGCTGTCGCTGGCTGAGGTAGTTCGGTTGAGAGTGAGTGCTTCGGATTTGACCGCGAGTGTGTGTGTGAGTGTGTATGAGTTTCTCCTGAGATATGGTAAGCACTTTACATCGATCGACGGAGTGGCAAGACTTGGAACTGGAAGGCTGTGGCATCCATGGCACATCTGAATTATCTGCTGTCGTCTCTCGTTTGCTACAATACTAACATATACATATACATATACGTATGTACATTAGGCTAACGGCAGAGTGCGAGCGAGAAGCGAAGCAAAGGGAAGCGAGAAGCTGGCAAAGCGAGAACTTTGCGAAAAACAACATAACGTGTGCTTTGAAAATAAACGGTTATTATAGCACAGAATACAACAAAACAATCGTACGCTCTGAGCGAGTTAAATCGATAAAGCAGGTTGTAAACTGCTTTCTCGCTGTATCGCTTGAGCTCGCAACTCGCTCTCACTCTGACATCTTTCGAGCGAGTGCACTTAAAAAAGCATGCAGTGGTTTATCGCTCGTTCTCGCCCCATATTTTCGCTTCGCTTCTCGCAGGCACTCTGCCGTCAGTCTAAGTGTTAAATGCGACGGATCGTTTGGGGGGCTGCTACTACTGCTTCGGGTCTCTAACATCAATTTATCGTTAAATGTATTTACAGGCTCCTCTTTCAATGTGAAATCTAACTTACGACTCTATAAAGTACGGACTACCATTATACGTTTCTTTCTCATGCGGGATGGGGACTGTCTCTTATGTTCCTCCTCGCGGCGACTGGTATACACAGCAGGTACTTGTGTATATATAAATAATATAATGCGGACATATATGTATATATATATCGGCGTAGGTAGTGGGTTTAAAAAGCACAACATAGAATTCTACTAGGCCAGCTCTGGCAGCGGCACAAATATATGATTTTAGTCCTATTCTAGTACACTATATCGTATTGTATCGTATCGTACACATAAACTGGTATACATGAGGATAAGGCTACTCGTTACATATGTTCCATGGGTAATCGGTATACAACTGTTCGTGCTCGTGTTTCTCTGTGTGTTTTTTTACTCGTATTCATATTCTTCGTAGGTTCCTCCCTCCTATGTGTTGTGCACGCCCTCGTCCTCCGAGTAATTGTCCTCGGCATCGGAGTTGACCACCTCATGGTTGCTGCCCGACTGGTTGTTATCCAGACCCAGATCCATCGGCTCTGAACCGTCGCGCCGCATCTCGCCCTCGTGGTCGCCCGCCTCCTCATGTCCCTGCATCCGTCCGGCCGAGTTCAGAGCCAGCGGGCCATGGCCGTGCGGCGAGAGGCTGCCTGGACCCTGGTCGTGCCGCATTATAGGCTCTATGGTGAGTCCGGGTCCGCTCTGGCCGAAGGCAGGATTCCCGGCGGCCAGCTTGCTCAGATCAAACTGTCCGGGCAGCAGGCCCGGCGGCAGGCTGTCCAGGCTGTGTCCCATCGCATTCAGTTGGGCCATCTTGGCGCGCAACGCGGCGGCGGCTGCCTGCTCCTGGGACATGCCCATGCCTGGAATTAAGAAAGGATATTATTAACATTATGTACTAAAAATTATAATTATAAATTCTACTAATAAGAAACACAAGAAAAATTAAGCAAGAAACCCAGCACTAAGTCTGTAGCACTCACCGAATGTGTTCTCCGTGATAAACTGCAGATAGGTGTCCAGCAGGGACTGACCGGCCGCATTGCTGGTGGGTAGCTGCACGCCCAGATCCTTGGGCTGGCCGAGAGCAGCCGCCGTGGCCGCCGCTGCAGCCGCCTCGTTTCGCATCCTGGCGTGACCGAAGTTGCTCAGCAGACTCTCGTGGTAGCGGCTGAGGTCGCTGCTGCTGCCCATGCCGTAGAGACCGTTGCCGGTGGTAAGGTCCTCGGGATCGTCGTCCGAATCTTCGGCATCGTCTAGCGGACCACCGCTGGCGTTGCTCAAATCCAACTTGGCCTGGCCGCTGCCTCCGCCGCCACCACCGCCGCCGCCGCTGCTGCCACTGCCGCCAGTGGGCGAGGCCCTGGCCCTCAGCTCCGCCGGAGAGATCTTCACGCCCGCCTTGGCCAGCAGGCGAGAGGCGAGCTCGGGATCGAAGGCACTGGGCATGGGCAGGACGGGCAGGTCCTTGGTGGAGATGCCGCGGTGCTGGCGCGACATGTGCGAGTGCAAGGAGTTGCGGGACTTGGCCACCGTGCCGCATAGGACGCACCGATAGCCGGGGCAGACGGTGTGCTTGTCCTCCAAGTGGGTGCGCAGCGTGTGGGCCGAGCGGTAGATCTTGCCGCACTTGGGGCAGGGTCGGGGATCGGTGGCGCGTACCCTCATCTCCAGGGAGCGGCGGGAAACTGTAAGATACAAAATAAGAGGGATTCATTAGTTTGGGTTGGATCGCAGGGCCGCAGGGCGAGATGGACCAATGAAAAGCCAGCTAAAGTCTTCGTTTGCTCTTTATTGTTCTCCAAAATAGATTTGCCGCCTCCGAACGAACACACATTCCACTAGGCAACGCAGATACAAGATACTCGTACTAGATACATTTGGTTTGCCCTCAAACAATTTTGCAAACTAAAATGGCATACAAACTGGGGCGCACTCTCGCGTGCACGTATGGCTGCTTGGCTTCTCTTTTAGGCCTTTATAAACTACAATTGTAAAATTGTCCGCATCGAAATAGAATTTATGTTTAGTCGAAAATCGTATCTCGATCGAACTCTCGATCTTATTTTCTTTAATATTTTCTTATTTTTTGTTAGCAATTTTTGCTGGAGTGTCGGTTTTAGTTTTAGTGTTTTTTTGATTAACATTATAGGAACCTTTTTACGTATGTCTGCTCTTGGAGTGTTATGCCGCCAATGGAATCGAATTACGGTTTAGTTAACACAAGTTAAATCAACAAAAAATCTCCTCGATTTTTGAACTTTTCTCTAATACAAATCGATTTTAGTTTTACGCTCAACTTTAGTTTAGTTTCAGTTTTTATTCGTAATTATTTTTCCGTTTTTCTTATTTTTTTTTTGGTTTGGTTTTGGCTAAAAATATATTACGCAGGCACATTCTATTTTGTTTCAGTATCAATATTCATAATAGCTACTTTATATACTTCTATATATCATGTTTCTTTGTTGCTCGTTTCAGCTCATTATCTACATAGTTATCTCACCCTCTATGGCTTAATCGTACGTATTTTGCTTATGTAACTCTATGAATTAATATTATTATACTTCGTGTGTATTTCTTTGGGTTTCTCTGCTGTTTATTTTAATACTGCACATGCTTTGCTGGAGCCGAGTCTCCTACACAGCGTTTTCCTAACTCTCTCTCTGCTAACGTAAAGGAATTTCAAGTTTGAGATTTTAGGTGTCTGCTTTTGTAATATAGTTTATCGCATATAGGAACGTAATAATTGTTGCAAGTATCCTAGCCCAAAGCGTTCATCTAGCGCCGCCAGTTCAGAAGCCTCTAAAGGGGAATCTATAATGTTGCTCAGCTGATACTATTTTTTAATAATCTCCTTCCACTAAATAAAAGTATAGAATTGCTATGACTGAAATTAAATTCATATAAACTCTAATAACCAAGTGAATTGATAATTGAAAATGAATAAATGAACACCGAATGAATACAGTAGATGAATTTTAAAAAATTAACTCTCAAAATGAATTCCCAAATTATTATAAAACGTAATCCTTTCAGGTTTGTATGTAATATGCAAGAAATAGGAAGATGGCTTTTATCGCTGAATGGGAAAAAATATGAAAACTAAATGAATCTGCTACAAATGAACAACGAATGAATCCTCTGCAGATGAATACAGAAAATGAACTCCCACTGAAACCCAATTATTATTCCATATCCAAAGTATTATAAAACGAAATCCTTTTCGCGACTGAAACCTTTTTATGAAATGGAAGAAAAGGAAATAAGGCTTTTATGACTGAATGAACAGTAAGTGAATCTTCTGCAAATAAACATCGAATGAATCTGTAATCTTCTGCAAATACAATTCCAAAATGAACTCTCAACTTAACTCCCTGTAACTACTTCCATATCCTTACTAATCATGAACTTTAAAAACCACTCAAGTGACTGAAACCTTTTCGTAATCTGGAAATAATAAATCTGGAAGCCTTCGTTGACTGACTGGCGGGCAGAAAGCGTTTGCAGTATTTGGCTTACAGGCAAGGACCTCTCTCGTGCGCTTACAGTTACAGTTAGTTATAGTGGACTCCGACTCCGACTTGGACTTGGACTACTTTTGGCTATCTACGATAGATGCGAGTGTCTCGAGACTGTGTTTTTTGTTTCGGCTCGATTGCGAGTTAGATTCGATTTATTGTCGCCATTGACTGACTGAGAAGCAGCAACCTAGAAAGCTTTTAGCGGGACTACCCGGAGTGGCATTGGCTCGCAGCCTCGCAGTTTCATTTGAAGTCGGGACCGCCGGCAAAGGGACCGCCCGAGGAGCGCATGGCCTTCATCTTGGCCCACTGCAGCGTGTGCTTGATCCGCATGTGGTTCCGCACGGAGTTCGGATGCGCGAACCGGCGCCCGCACTCGATCACCGGACAGACGGGACTGTCGCGCGGATAGTGGCGGTCCAGGTGCTGCCGGAAGACACGCTGCTCCAGTGGCGTCTCGCACAGCGGGCAGGGCAGCATGTAGTTGCTGCTTCCGGCTCCAGCGACAGCACCACTTCCATTTCCGCCAGCTCCAACGGGAGCAGCACTACCGGGTCCCGGTCCGGGCCCGGGTCCTGCCACCTGACCAGGTCCGCTGCCATTATGCCCGGGACTAACGGACGCCGCTGTGGCATTCGCCGCCGCCGCTGCAATGGTGTTTTGAAAGAGCTCCGGAAAATCCCGCGAACGGCTAAGGGCAATGGTCCTGGCCATAAACAGATTGGCTGTCAACTGTTGCTGGTGCGACACGGACACCGACTGCTGCAGTTCGTCCAGATACTGCTGCTGCTGGTGTTGCTGCTGATGCTGCTGCTGGTGTTGGTGCTGCTGCTGGTGCTGCTCCTGCTTCATGAGCAGCGTCTGGTAGAGCGTGGACTCGCTGTCCTGGCGCGTTCTCTTCATGGTCAGGGATATGGCCGAGGAGGCCGACGAGGAGCGGTCATCATCCTGCTGGTTATTGAGTCCCCCGCCACCGCCGCCACTGCAGTCCATCTCCTGCTCCTCCTCGCTGTCGTTCCAGGAGCGTGCCGAGGGCGTGGGCGAGGAGTTGGCCGATCGGTTCTTCTTGCTGTTATTATTATTGTTGTTATTGTTATTGTTGTTGTGGTTGACGCGATGCTGGTGGTGGGGATGATGGTGCTGGTGGCGAGGATGCGGCTGGTGGTGATGATGCGGCTGATGGTGGCTGCGGCGCTGCTCGAGCAATTGCCGCTGCTGCTGGTGCTGCTGCTGCATCAGCTTGGCCAGCTTGCTGGCCGCAGGACGCCGGTCCGCGGCATGGGCCTCGTGCGGCTGATTCTGGCGCTGATGATGACGCTGCTCCTCCTCCGCCGCCGCCGCCGTCTCCGGCTCGATGATCTCCTGCTTGATGCCGCTCTTGGCGCTCAGGAATGTGCCTGTGCGATCGAAGCGTTGCGAGGAGGCAAGGAGAGAACGGGGGGGAAGTCAATGGGAAATCGAGAATCAGAAGCTAAATAATCATTTCTTTATTTTGGTTCATTCAGCAGCTTCAATTTTGATGTTCAAGTGTTTTAATTTTTGCTTTTCTTTTTCCAGTGTGTGTGTTTTAATATTTTTTTTTAAATCCTTTGCAAGCAGCAGCAACAACAACAACCAGAGCAGAATTTGAGGTATATATTTTTTTGTATGAGTTTACATATATTTATTGCCAATTTTGTGAGTTTTTGAGCGGTTTTGTTGCTTCAACTACTCCTTGAATCGAAAGTACACACACACACACACGAGGTATCTCTAGTTTTACAGCCAATTTTTGGTAACATTTTTAAAGGTTTGCCAATTTTAAATATGTAATTATTTTAAAGGTATATAATTTGTAAGACTATAGCTAAGCTTCTACAAAAATGGTTCTTAATATTAAACAGGCAGGCAGGCAAAATAAATATACACATAAGAATCATATTAAATTACAAGAAGTGCAGGCAATATGAAATAATAAAAATATTTAAATATTATTTACAATAGCTTGCTCGAGAGTTGCAGTGAAACTCACTTAAATTTTGTGGTATTTGGGGATCATCTAGGAAGTAGCTATTTTTTAGCTTTAGATAAATAAATACATATATCTAGGAAATAAAGAAAGTTACACTGATCTACCCAAAACTAGCTAAAAAATATTAATAAATTTTCTGGGATTTTATGTACCCCTTTGTTCCCCTTTGACATTGAATTCCATTTTTTTTTTTTAATTGTTTAAACTTCCGTTCTAAGCACTTCTAAAACTGCAAGACGCACTGTATCGAGTGGCTTATAGAAAATAGAGGTTGGAAGTGAAAGGTGGGAGGCTAGAGGTTGAAGAATTGAGGGGAGAGTTGGTTAGGAAAGGGTAAGGAGCCATATCGCGTGTTATGGAACCATTGTCAGATTGGACAGGCGTACGACTCTATATGCGAACTGCGATTGTGCATATACAAAGTGTATAAATATATATATATATATATATATCCCATAGCCCATATCCGATTCTAGTGGCGTGCAAGAACACACCTGGCCCCGTACCCCACCCCCCACTACCCGTGACCGAAACAGATATTATATCTTTTGCATTCCGCCCGCTCCCATTTGCAGCGCCATTTCCATTTCCACACAGCCAGTTTCCACCTAGGGGTTTCGTTTCAATATTCGATAATAATAAATATTGAAAAATAAAACGCAATTTAATGTCTACGAAATTGCCAAGGCCCATGCCCAATATATTGAGTCATCTCTGGGATGGCCAGGGATTATTGGACCTGGTGGGTGGTGCAGGAGGTCATGACGCAAGGCGACCCAAAACAAAAAACAAAAAACCAAAAAAGGAGAAAAGCTGAAATCAAATTAAACAATTTAGTTCTGCCTTTGTGCGTGACAACTCAAGGGAGAAGGCAAACAATCCGACTGCATGAATATATCAAGTGAAAAATACAATAAAATCCAATCGAATAAAATGCAGAAATACAATATGCAACCTATAGCCGGCTCGCTCTGGCGAATGTGCTTGCCATGTGAGCTTAGATGCTTAGATGCACATGAAACATGCATGGCCGCATCGCAGTTTTCCTCGGTGAGCATCCGATTGGCCAAGTGCAGCCAGAAGGAGGAGGAGGACCCTGCCAGGATGCCCTGCTGCCGATCGCCTTTGACCAGCCAAGCAGATTACGAATTTGTCACATTTGAGGAGACCGAGCGGAGCGTGAGTGTGTGTGCGAGTGTGTGTTGTGCGAGTGACAGGCACAAGGAGGACATTGTGTGTGGCCCCGTATCAAATCAGGCATAAGATTTACACATCCTTCCGACCTCGGACAGGTGCATTTTTCGTAAAGGATGCGTTTTGCATAGGAATTAACACCCCCCGAAGTAAGTCCCTTCTGTGTGCGTTGGTCTGTGCGTAATTTTCCAGGGTCTCTTCTCTCACACTACCTTTAATTTTGGCCTCCTCCTGTGCATAATTAATGAAATATAAAATGCAAAAATCCAATTCTTACACCCTTGCCGGGTATTATCGGAAATGTCTATTTTTGTAATGGAAAAAATAGGAAGAAAGGGTTGGGTGACTTGGGGTAAGCCTTACAAGGATTTATGACACAATTGAGCGGTTTATAAGCATTGACATTATACAAGTACTAAATTATTAAATAAAGTAAATAATTCACAACTTAGATAAATACATAAAAATATTTACAATTTACTAAATGAAGGAATGCATATCCTTTCACCAGATTAATATCGATATAGCCTTTGGAATGATCTGCTTTTGGCTTTCGTAATTCTTAATTTCCGTTCACAAAGCACCCCTCCCGCGATTAAGGATATTCCTGGGCGAGTCCTGGGCTTGGTGAGCACCTGCCACTGGCCCATCAATTATGGCCGCATGCGAAGGCATCGGCTTATGCAAGACATCGAGCCTCGGACATCGCCATGGCCTCCGCACCCACATCAATTACCAGCGGAGCATTCAATCGCAGCGCAGCCCAGACGGAGTGGGAGGAGCACCCCAAGACGTCCAAGTCTTCGCTCCGAGATTCCAATCCCAATCCCAGTGCCAGGACTCGCATGTCGCGGCCCTGTTAGCGGCAATAGAAATTAGCTTTATTAAAGATAAAGCGGCAAAGCGACTCGGGTAACATTTCCTTTCGCGCCAAGGGGCCATTATGGCGTCCCCTTTTCCCGTTCCAGCTTTCGTTTTGCATTTTGAAAATGAACTGCAAAAGGTGGGGAATGGGGGCTGGAGGTGCCGGCAAATAATGAATTTTTCTATATAAATCACTCGCGTCAATGGGCCGGGCCCATTGATATTATGGCGGGCTCTTTGGTTGCTTCGTGGCAAAATGTGTAAACATTTCCGAGCGCCGCTTTGTCCCTGTCCAGGAGGGGGGTCAAAAGGGTTGACCAAGGGTGCGTCGTAGGTGTGTTTAACGGTCATTTCTCGATGTCTTGCGATCGTTATCACCTCGCTTATTATTATTATTGTTATTGCTGCTATGCATATTTCGCCAGCGAGGAGGCTTCCTGTAATTTTGTGTCCGTCCTTTTGTTCTTATTGGAATTTATTACTTAATAAGTTTTCTTTTTGGGGGAAGGGAGGAAGGGAATGGCTTTCTTTCCTCCTTATCCCTCTTACTATATATATATTTTTAAGGGGTTGCTTTGGGTGTTGCCCCGCACTCAGTCAGATTTTTACGAGCTCAGCTCGCTCAGCAATATTTCCAACGCTTTTTGAATTTTTGAGAGTGACCACCAGGCATCGGTTTGGCGAAAATCTTGGCGGGGATAATAAAACTATAAAAACACTGGGTTTTTATTAATTTTTATGGCCGCGTTTTATTTGCGAATTTGTGCCATAAAACGGGTCAAGTATCTGACGGATATAAGATACAAATTGGCAAAGTCCTGCCTGCCGGCCTGCCTGCAATTTTACGATCTCCGCCGAAATAGTTGTGATTGAATTATGGATAAAGTGGATTACTCCGACGGCAATTTCATATGCGACCAAGTGTCGTAAAATCGCTGACCGAATTCATTAGATAAACGCACTTTGTTCGCTTCGCTCCGCAGTTAATTAGCTTTCGGTTCGGGGTTATCCCTTCCCGATAAGGGGGAGCAGGGGGGGGGGGCTAGATTTATCTCCGTGGAACCCACTTTAGATTGCCAGCGAGGACTGCCCAGATGTCAGACGACACACGCCGGGACAATCCATCTCTGCATTTGTTTATCTTATAAATAAAACGCAGCCACAAAAGAAACACACACAGCAAACGAAAAAAAAAAAACAAGAAAACAACAAAAAAATGGCAAAGTTTTGTCCGCTGAGAAGTGGCGGGGGCGGCCAAGAGGGGGCGGGGCCAGCGGCACGTACGGCCAGCCAAAAGCCAAACGAAATGTTGTTTAAACTTTGCAAACAAGTTTGCTTGTTCGCCTTCTTTTCTTTCACTTTTTTCGCTCTCTTTCTCTGGATACTCTGCCAAAAGGTTCTTCTGGTTAGAGGATAAGGTTTAAAAATCAGGGATAATTTAAGATGTATCTGTAACTTTAAGATATTAGCTAACTTTAGGATGTATATCAATATGCAATCTATCTTTATTAGTTCTCCCCTCATGAGTTCGTTCAAAAACATTAAGGTTTAAGTAAGTTCTGTGTACAAGCTTAATGTTATTAACTCTATTTAGAATTAGTTTAAAAACTGATGTAGAGATACATCATTAAGATATTACCTAGCCCTAAGATTTATCAAATTTTGATATCGTTTTTTATTAGTTCTCTCTTCATGAGTTCCTAAAAAATATATTGAATATAAACTAAGTTCTGCATAATAGCTAAAAATTATTCATAATCCTCTTTAAGCAATTCCCTCAAAAGATCTGATTAGGATTTATTATATTCGTACATATTAATAGTATCCTATATTGTATAGAAGATTCCTATATCATTTTATAAAAGATCCTTTAAATATTCCCCCTAAAATGTGCTTACACCTTGGACTAACCAGTTATCCCACTTACTCCCGGAACTCGCAGAGCATCAAGGGTCTTCGGTACCCTTTTTTTTTTGCACCTTTTTTTTATCTTATTGTTGTCCCTGCATACACATGTACATGTACGTGTGGGCGACTTCGGTTCGCATTCCCTCATAGATAGCATTTGAAATTGAAAGCGAAATTGCCGTTGAGCATGTGTGACGACAGTGGAGTTCCGCACGGAGGTGGAGGTGGACACCGAGTGATATATGAACTGGCAGGCGGTGGCCCCACGATTTTCCCCCCACCGAAAAATACCGACATCAGCAATGACATCGCCCATAGACAGAGAAGCAGCAGCAGAAGCAGCTTTGGACAACAAAAAAATAATGGTAAGTGACGCTTTGGATGCATATTCAAGGCGGACACATGCCAAGATCGAGTCGAGAAGTTTTGTGTGCACACCGGGATGGGAATATTGGAGGGATGGGATGGGAGGATGGGCTATGGGATATTTGGGGATTGCTGGATATCAAGGATTCCAGGATGCGGGAGAAGCTCGACAGCTGCTCCTTGGCCTGTGACGAATGTTGATGGCCCCGGCCGATAATGCCGTTTGTTTGTCTGCCTTTCTTTCTTTCTTTCTCTTTTTTTAACTTTTGAAATGAGAAAAGTTTTAGTGCGGCAACGTGTTTTTAATATGATTGAGAGCAGATTTCTTCGTCCTTCGAAGCAACTGAGGCCAAGTTATTGCCGATCAAAGTCGAGGTACTAGTTTTTAGGGATAAAGTGGAATCGAATCTCAATAAATTGCTGAGATTTTTAAACGAAATAATAATAATTGATAACAAGAAATAATAATATCATGAGTTCTTACATTGAAATTATTTGGTAAAGATTCTTGAAAGATTTATGCTTTGAGGGTTTCTTTTATTGAAAACTAAAACAGGTCAAATTAATAGTAAACATAGCAATGCCTTTGGATTCTTTTTAGATTTGATAAAATTTTGAGCTTATGATGTTCTGATAAGAATCAATTAACAATATCTTGTTTAGGAACAAAAAGAGGCTGTAACTCAACCGGAAAAAAGAAAACCCTTTACATAAACTACATTACCAAATAGATAACCTTCTACATATATAAACGAAAGACTTAATTTAAACATTACAAATGTAGGTATTTAGAAATACCACCACTTCTCCAATTACATTTCGAACCATTTTGATAAATATGAAAAGAAATCCAAAGCCAGAATGCGTTCTCTCAGCTCGCTCAAAAAGTGTTGCCTACTTAGACGGGCACTTGCAGGCCCAGAATCGGAATTAGCCTCGTTTTAAGCGGCGGAGCCAAGCTGGTGGTGGCCATAAATTAGTCAGTCGGGGCCCGATGTGGAGATGGCGGTCCAGTTGGGACACACACATGCACACCCACTCAAATACAGAAACACACACGAAGATAAAGCGAGCGAGCAAGTTAAAAAGGATAAATCGCTTGTGTTCATCGCTCTTCGCACATAATAAATGTATCTTTTACTTGCGCCGCATGAGGAGCGTAAGTAACTCCCACCGTGTGGCCGCCCAAGAAAAGCCACCCACTCACACACACGCACACATACTAACACTCGCACAAGCTCTCATGTATGAGTTGTATATAAAGTTAACAGCATTTGGCTATCTTTTTGCAATTGATGTATTACACATAAAAGTTTTCAGCTCTCGCACACACAGGCTCGCTCGAGCATCCATGTACTATATATTATCTATGCCCCCAGCCCCCTCACTTGCCCCCTTTAACCCCCTCCGAGCATCTCAGTGTGTGTGTATGTGAGGGCAAGTCCAAGACATTCACGAGACCACGTCCGCAAACAAAACGCACGCATACAATTACAAAACTGATACACGTATACGTGTGTCCCTTATGCCGGGTATACCGTGTAGATGTGTGTGTGTGCGAATGGTCGAGCTTAGGGGGTGGAAGGGGGTGGGTTCGGGGCAAGACAGCAAAGGAATATTGTTAACCGACTACAAAATAAATACGAAAACTTTTAATGCCCCCGGCTGCCGAGGCAAACGTTGAAAAATGCTTTGCCTTCATACACACACTCACATGGATAAAGCACACTCACTCACACACGTAAAGCACACACTCACTCACTCATACACACACACAGACAGACAAAGGACAGCTGGGACGGACACACGAACGTCTTCGGACTCATTGCCACTTGCAAAACCCAACTACATACAGACAGAGCGACAGACAGACTTCAACTACACACGAACACTTTCAGGGGCGTAGCAGGAGGAGGAGGAGGCGGAGAAGGAGGCGGCTGGGGGGACAGGGGTCTCGGCAGTCCTTTATCCTGCCTTCTCCCTCTGACTCGACGTGGGTGTGCGTGTAAGGACATATGCATGCGAACCCTTCGTCCTCGCCCTCACCCTCGCGACCCCATAACTCATCTATCAATTTTCACGTACTTGGACCGCAGTTGCCCCTGCCCCCCAAGTCCTTCGTCCTGCGAGAGCCGCCTGGGTTCGGCGATTGTGATTGTGTGTGATGGTGTTGTGTGTGTCTGGACCGAAGAAGAAGGCGTCTTATTGCCGAAATGTTGCCTTTTGCCATCTTCCCCGTGGGCCAAGAAACTTAAGCGCACAGTGGTTGCAAAACATAGGGAGATGTATTTTAATTATAGGAATAAATTAACCTGATTTTAATTACTGAATTCTATTAATTAGTAATTCACGGTAGACCAACATGCAAGAAGCAGCTTCAATTGAAATCTTTTGTTTCACAACCTGATTCCAGAAACTAATTATAAAATGTATTATTTGTTATTCGGCATCAAAATTGTAAGGGGATTATAGTCATAATTTAAATTATAATATTTTGATTCATAATGTGTGTAAAATCATTCAATTAGCTGCCATGAAAATGTTATCTATTCTTTACTAGTTAATTGTGATTTTTTTGCTTTCATTTATTTACTATTAAACGGAGTAATTTGTATTTTGATTTAATAAGCAAAAGGGAATCAATAAAGAAAAGTATTCAGTGATTACTAAAGACTTTTTGGACTATATAATATAATATTTCATATAGCTTTTATTAACTTACATCTATTAAAATTCTACAAGTCTTAAAAACATTGTATAACCACAGTTTATCTAATTGATTACTAACAAATAATATTTTATATTGCTTCTATTAATTTACAGCTTTAAAAATTCTACAAGTTATTTTTCAGTTTATTTTATTACGTTATTTTTATTTTAATATTCAGCAAAGTTAAGAGTAAAGAAAGGTAATCAGTGAAGACTACTTAATGACTTTTCAATCTCAGTAACATTTTATAAAATCAGTTAAAACCTATCTATAAGATATAATAAAATTAAAAAATAGCTTCTATTAACTCACAGCTATATAAATTCTAATAGTTCAGTATATTTTATTAGTAATAAATTATTACCCATTCTATTAAATTTCTACTAAACTTAAGTGAGTTATTTATGTATTATTCAACACCTCACTCCCATATTAAAATCGCTACCCACTGTCCTTTGTGCCTGGTTTAAAACCGAACCCGACTCCTTGGGGTCCTGTGTACTTAAAGTTTTCTTCTCCACAGCCGCACACACACACTCACTAACCCGCACAACTACACTCACACTCACACACACTCTCCACACACTCATGGCAGGCACACAATACAAGAACGGACCCAACAATGAAAGCTGACAGCCCCAAATGTCATTCTATCTTGGCGGTCATTAGAACGGAGTTCACAAGGTGAAGGGGGGTTAGGGGTAGGGGTAGAAGGGGGATGGGGGAAGGGTTGCGCCAGGACACGGGGCGGTGGTGAGCTATAGTATGTTCCCGCCCGCCCCTCACATCGTCTTTGGGCCAAGATTATCTCCTTTACTTTTGGTGGCAAGAACTTTTTGCCTCGTTTCCTTCGTATTTCCCCGCTTCTAACCCCCAAGATATCCTTGCTTCTTGGTCCTTGCTGCTCCTGCTCCTGCTGCTGCTTCTTCCCCGTTGTCTGTTCTATTCGATTCGGTTTTTTGGCTCGGTTCTGCATGAAGTATTTTACTCTTTTTCCATACACTCTCCGCTCGCTCTCTCACACACACATTAAGTTTTGGCCCATTGTTTTTCGTTGTCCTTGTTGCCTCATGCAACTAAACACACACACAGAAAGGACCCTTATGTGCCTGTGTGTGTGTTTGCTATTGATGCGGCTAGTTTGATGTATTACCCCAAAAAACGAAATGTCTGTATCGCTTATGCGGGGCTCTACAGCCATGGAATGGAATAGAAATGGGCATTTTGGCATTTCGATTTAGTGGCTCACAAGCACACACACACTGGCACACTCTTTGGCCTAAAGCGAGACAAACGATGATTACGCCATGGCTTGCTCTCCCTCTGACACACACACTCACTCACGCTCTCTCTCTTTCTCTGTCTCTTGTGGTGCCATCTCTTTCACCAGTTTTTCCTGCCTGCTGTTCCCGTCTCTTTCATGCGGGCCTTTTTATGGGCATTTTGTATAATACATCATCGACAAACATGTTTGCAAAGTGTGTACGAATATTATATGGGAATCTAAGTTGTTGTTGTTGTAAGGATATAGCCTCCTCTTCACCCTAACCCCATCCCGCACCCAGTACCACCAGTTGTTGCTGTTATTTTCGGTGCTTTTTGTTGCTTTTTGCGCCGCACGCTTTCGCTCTCGTGCCTGGCTTTCGCCCCGCTGAGAAGGGGGTCAGTTAGGGGCGGTGGGCGACGGGCGACGGGCGATGGGCTCCTCGTCGGAACAATTGCAAGGACATGTGCGATGGATGCTGACGTTGACGCCAATGGTGTCGGTAATGGAATGGCAATGGGCAATGGGCGAGAGAATGCTTAGGCCCAGGCCAGGGGCGGCTGCTGATGGGGTTGCTAGCGAAGATGGATGTGCGCCGGGTGTCCGGGTTTACGGGTGTGTGTGTGTATGGCGAGGGTCCGAAATGTATTCGCTTTGAATTATTCCAAAATATACAGCAAAGAGTCGGCTGCGACGTCGACAGCAAAAAAGTTTGCCCAAAGTTTGTCCCTGTGTTTGCTCTTTCTCTCTCTCTCTGTCCTTTTCTCTCTGTCTGTGTCCTGCGTGTGAGTGAGTTCGTCTCGGTTAGTTTGGCGTACAGTTTTGTGAATTTGAATTAAATGTACATAGTTTTAGATTGCGTAATTCATTAGTACAGGCTGCAGGAGCAGCCTGATGCTCGCACCCCAATGGGACTGGACTGAGGACCACCACCCAGCAACCCCCCCAGTCCACCCCCCGAAAAGGCGTCAGCACGCACGGCCAAATGATGAACGATGCGGTCGTATGTGGTTAACGTTGCCGGGGATTAGGCTATGCGTTGGTCCAAAAACTGGGTAGTGGAAATGAGAGGAGGATGCTGGGTGCGGGGCGGTTCTGGGGATTTGTTTAGGTGTGTGTGTGTGCGAGTGTGAGTGTGTGGCGATTTAGATGCCGGCAACATTCACCGAATAGCTTAAATAGCTCAAGGAGTTCCAGCCATTGTGGGCTGATCTCTGGGTAATCTAAACCATATGCAAAGGGGGGTAAGCCTAGGGGTATAACTCTAAATTGTTTACTCATTTTATGTATGTTTTTCTAAAGAGTTTGTAATCAAATGAAAATAATTAATTATTAATTTATTACTTAAATTAATAAGAAAGCCTTGGTAAACCCTTTAAAGTCTAATTAAACCTTGACTAATTAGTAAAACTAACAGCTTATAATCTTAATAAGATTTGCCTGTTAAAGGATATTTTAAAATAAGACCCCCAACCTTTTTTTATGAACCTAAATATTTCTCCAACTGGCAAAGTATTCTTTGTGGTTGCGAGCAGCTGTGTTGATGGGAGAGCCTTGGCTGAAAGAAGAGCGTCTCGCCTCAAAGATGAATGGCTACAGTCAGCGGTTGGGCCTCTTGCCCCACTTGATTCCTTCATGTCCTGGCTATATAACCACCCACCCATCCACCCATCCATCCATCTGTCCATCTACCCAGCTATCTATCCAAGCTATCCAAAGCTATCCAAGCTATCCATCCTTCCATCGAACACTTGCGCCGCACTATTTACGGTACAATTTATTACTTTATGAGCAGCGAACTACCCGGGAAACCCCTCCCGCCCTGCTTTGTCTACGGACCAACGATTGTATTTAACTTTTCCAGAGGCGGAGGCGGAGGAGGTAAAAGGGGTTGCCAAAGTGGGTGGCTTTGGAAATGCGATGGTAATGAATGTATGAATTTAGAACGCAACTGCAAAACTGGCGAGACAGTCGGGCGAGATAGTTTTTGAACTCCCCCTGGAAATAACCCCCCCTTTGGCACCACCTCCCTGCCCTCATCTTTGTATTCATCATCATGAGGTGGGGAGGCGATGCGGTTGGGAAGCAGGACAGGAAATGAGTAGAGGAAGTTTTAGTTTCATATTCGCACGGTTTGGTTCCAGGAGGGGTTTTTGGGTGGTGTTTAAAGGGGGTTATGGGGGTTTTTTGGCATAGTATTTGGAGAGGTTCCTGGTAGATTGGCGGTGCTTGGGCGCTGGCGATGTTGGCACTGTGGTTTCCAAAGGGGGGTGTCCTGCCCCTGCCCCATTGCTCTGTCTCTTTCTCTCTATGGGTGTGTGTGTGTTAGAAACTTTGAATTGTATTGAAATTGTATTTTGTTAAAATTCATGTTTGTTATTGCTGTTTTAGTTGTTGTTTAGTTGTCGCTCGTTGGCCAACCATTTTGTTGGCCTCTCTTGCCTTCTCTGTCTAACGCGCTCTATATCTCTCTCTATGTGTGTGTGTGTTTGATTGCGGACCCACTGGTCGTATGAGTAATTTCATTTGACTGCCTCTCTGCCCCCTTTTTGGTTTATTTTGGTTTTTGCGTGTAATTTTCTGACAAAAACCCCGACAAAACTCTTTTTCTGTATATTCCAGCCCAAAATGTTAGGGTTTTAAGTTTTTGGCAAACACAAAATAGTACAAAATAATAATACAGAAATAGAGAATAAAAGGTGGGCAGAGAGATAGAGGATTGGTCTGAGCTAAATCAATAAATACAAACGAAGCAAAAAGGCATTTTTATATGCTAAATAAAAGGATGGGAAATTGGGTTTTCATGGTGGTTTACTGCGAGTTATAGGGGATTGTTTGGTACTTAGAGTAGGGAGGTTAGGGTATAAAGATGATCTTGTGAAAATATTTAAGAGAAAATGAAGTATTTCCTCGACTTGTAATTGTATTATTATAACATTTTTATTAACTTATTAAGCTATTAATTATTATTAATAAATTCCAGCTATATTTACTTATTAATTTTCTTGCCGGGTATCTGAAGGTCGGGGCTTTCAGTCTTGGCATTCTTACACTTGAAAGAAGCGTAGCCAACACTCTTTCTTTTTTTTGGGTCAAATACTGGACAGTGAAAGGAGCCCGGGAAATACATCATCGACACGTTCATGGTTGGGCATAACGAACTCCCTGGGAAACCCGGAGCAGAGGGTTCCCTTTCTCCTGCTCGCCCACTTAGGCGCAGGATTCGATCGCACAAATTGCTCATTGCTGAGGAAATATTTGCAATAAATTTAGTTTATGGCGTCGGCTGTTGGCGCTCCAATGCCCGCCTGACTGACACCCCTCTTCGGCCCCCCGTGTGGGGAAAGCCTCCCCATCCCCCGCCCCTAAAACACACACGCACATTTAACCTCGTTGTAGGTGGTTGTGTTGGCCGCCTGTCAAAGCCTAAATTATATGCGACTGTGTGTGAGTGAGTGTGTTATGTGTGTGTGGCGTTGGCATGGGATATTTGGAAATATTAAAATGCAGAGCTTACCCCTCACATATGTAAGCGCGTACGTGTTGGTTTATTGATGTAATATCCTTCAATTATTATGGATATTTGGCGCATTCCCGCTCAGCTGAATTTTGATGTAACAAAAAGTGGGGAATTTGAGGGGAGGCGGCTTGAAACCGCAAAAGAGTTATTTCTGTTCGCTGTCCAACCTTAATTAACTGACCTCCAGCGTGGCCTGTCAACCAAAGCGGGTCCCCCGGCCTTTGCTATCCCATCTATCTCTCTTCTTTTGAGAACCAAATCCAACCCGAAAACACACCCGGGGAGGGGGAGAGTGTGGGTACGAGAGATCTGAAGGAAATGAAATGCAAACAAATGCCCCGTCTTTCGCTCTGTGTGTGCGGGTGTGTGTGTGAAAAGGATATGTAAGATGTAAGAAGAGGCCGCTGAGTGGAAACCCGGAACAGAGGGTGGAGTCCTGGGCAGCAACTACTTTCGCATGTGCGGCAATAATTCATCCATTAAAAGGGATATCAATGCGTCAGAGGTGGAGGAGGCTTCGGGGGGGCGCTTGGGCAAGCTGAGACCTCTCCACCAAAGCCTGGGCCTGGGCGGGAGGCGAAGGATATGCGGTGGCAACGGGGTCAAATGGAAAAAGGCCGAGCCGAGAAGCAAAGTCTTCTCGTCTTCTTCCGTTTGAAAACCGCACGCACACCCACACACACACACACATATGGAAAGCCACCCGTCCAGTGCCACCCACTATACTCCCCCTTTCTAACATTTCTTAATAAACAGAGAAAGAAAATCTAGTATTTTAAAGAATTGTTATTATTGTTTTGATTCTAAGTATGCTTTAAAAACATATTTGTTATAATTTTTGAAGTATAGTAATCATTGCATACTTTAAGACACTGTTTCTTAATAAATTCATATATCTAAAACAGTAAATGAAATAGGTTTAATAACTTTTTAAAAGTTTAGCTAGAATATTTACTTTTAGTCGCAGTTTTACATTAATTTATATCCCTTTAAAAGGGTTTAATCTTATTTGATAAGTTTAGCTTGAATAAAAAAAATCATTGCATACTTATGGACACAATTTTAAAAATATTTTAATTCTCTAACGAAAAAATATGACTTTTTTTTATATAAACCTGATTCTCATAGGAATTCTATCTCGTGTGCTTTATAAACGATAAATTACGAAATGAGCATTAATTTTCCTTAAACCCCCTTAAAATTTCCCCTCAGTGTAGCTATCAATAGAAGCTGCAAACGAAAGCCGAAGCCCCGAGTGATAAGCGAAAAATGCCGACAGATTGCAGTCGCCAAAACGAACGCGAGCCGAAGAACTTTAGAGCCGAAGAAGAAGACCAAAAGGACCTCAAATGGACTCGGGTCTAAGGACTCAACTGGAGAGCAGGACCCACACATAGACACACAAACACACATACGCGCGACACAGGCCGGCATCCATATGGATTTATGTAAATTCTATGCCCAAAAATGACCTTTTCGCCAAGGTAGGGTTTTTGGGGAGTGCGGGTGTGTAGGTAGCTCTCTGTCTTTGACTTT
This sequence comes from Drosophila tsacasi, assembly GCA_018904565.1. Taxonomy (NCBI): domain Eukaryota; kingdom Metazoa; phylum Arthropoda; class Insecta; order Diptera; family Drosophilidae; genus Drosophila; species Drosophila tsacasi. Next base: position 43,018 of record JAEIHY010019068.1, read on the forward strand.
TGTAATATTTTTGTTAGAAATAAATTCGCATTTGAAACGGATTCGGATTCGGATTGGGATTCCGATTCGGTAAACGAAATCCTTAAGCATAGAGGATGTGTGTGTGCCGGCCGATGCACAGTGGTTTGGCCCATAGGCCAAAAGTAAAAAAATGAAAGTCAAAATTTAGTCTA